>CABHPH010147967.1:27476-39237 GCA_902168325.1 Peromyscus nudipes | reverse complement strand
ACACACACACACACACACACACACACACACACACACACACACACATACACTTGTACACATACCAATGTGTACACACACAAGGCAAATTTAGTTACCTAAGTTCACTTTTATACGCACTCAAATCATGTGCAGAGATGTTAATATACTATCTACTTAGTTTATTAAGTATGAATGGTTTGGAAGAAAACCCTGGATTCAAGTCCTGGCTCTACCAGAGACCAGTGATATGAATATGATGAGTTCCTGAGCTGCCCAAGCTTTCCTAGCCTGGCTGTGGAATGGGGTGGATGGATTCCCTGGAGGGTCTCCAAAAGTCTGGTTCTGAGTCTAACTTCACAGCCTCAGAATCATGGAGTTTGTTCTGTGACTGACTCAATTCTCAATCCAAGAACGGAGCCTGAGTGAGCATGATCTGGTCCAACACCAGCCCTACAGCTAGATCTAGATACAGTCTGGAAAACTGGTAACACTGTGAATTCTGCCCCACCCAGTTCTGCCTTCTTTGTGGGAATTCCACCTGTCTGATACTCAGCCAGCATCCTGTCCCAGGGACTCTCCACACACCAAAGATTGGAAGGAAGGCATGCACCCCTCCCTCTGCTGTCCGGTTACCAGACCTCCCACTCAGGCTTTTTGCAGGATGGGGGAGGGGTGGGAAAGGAGCCTTTGTTTTCTTCAGCATGCAGTATGTCGGGGAAACAGATCTTATTAAGTTTGGCTTAGCAAGATTTTTGAGCACATTATTAACTTCAAATTTGAAGAGATGGGATTTTTGTCTGCTTTGTGGCTCCAAAAGCCTATAAAATACATGCACATTTTTAACTTCCTCACTTTGGGGAAAAGGTACTGTTTGTTCTTCGAAATTAGTTATAAAGCTGACATTCCCCTTCCGACATCAAGTGATGATGGTTTTTGTGTAAGTTTGCAAAATCCTCTAGTTGAGCTAGTGAACGGCTAACTAAAGAGGTAACCAGCTACACCAACAGTCTTTTAAAGCATCAGCATGTCCTAAAACCCTACAGACTTTTAAATGCAAAGCAAAAGAGAGGGAGGTGGGGGCTGTCCTCTTAACTGTGGATCACTTGCCATCCGAGCCTGCCAGCAACAAAGGAGAGAAGGCAAATTCTTTAGGCCTGAGGTCACCACTGTCAGCCCATCTTTGTTTAAGACAATTTTTAAAAGAATTGCTTTTAAAGACAAGAAAAACAGAAAATATTTCTTACTATGATTCTCTCAGTAAGTAATTATTTAATAACCCGTTGGTTTTTATATGGAGTTTAAAGTAATAGGTAAAGATGAAGCAGAGGGACTGGAGAGACGGCACAGTGGTTTACAGTACTCGATGCTCTTGGAGAGGACCCAAGTTCGATACCCAGCACCCACACAGCAGGTAACAGCCACCTGGATCCAGGGGATTTGATACCCTCTTCTGACTTCTGCAGGTACCAAGCATGCATGTCATGCACATATATACACACTTAAAATAAATCTTTAAAAATGCATAAAATGATTAAAACGTAAAGCTCAGTAGATGAGAAAAAGCTGTCCTAAAGAAAAACTATAGATTACAAAAAAGGGAAAAATTGTAGATTACAAAGAAAAGGTAAGGTGTAAACTCAAGGAGTCAAGGGAACACACACACACACACACACACACACACACACACACACACACAAATGTTTGCACAATTCTTAGTATGAGTAAATCCTCATTGAATCACTACAAAATGTTATCAGATTCTTTCTCTCAATAGTAAAAGACTCTCCAAGTGCTGACCCATTAAGAGGCTCACTCTGTCTCCCAGCCATGCCTTACCTGGTTCATCTTCCCTTAACAGTGAGGTACTAAAGGCTAGAGCATGGTAACTCCACCAGTAACTTGAAGGGTGGTACAGCAGAGCCTCCATTCCCAATGCTATCCTCTGAGCCCAGAAGGTGCAGGCTTTCTCTCTGTCTGAGATGGTTAATTTTAGGCCAACTTGACACAAGCTAGAGCTATCTGAAAGGAGGGAACCTCTCAACCGAGAAAATGCCTCTGTTAGATCTGGCTGTAGGGCATTTTCTTAATTAGTGATTGGTGGAGGAGAGCCCAGCCCATTGTGAATGGAATTTGGGCTGGAGGTCCTGGATTCTATAAGAAAGCAGACTGAGTAAGCCTTGATGAGCAAACCAGTAAGCAGCACCCCTTAAGGGCCTCTGCGTCAGCCCCTGCCTCCAGGTTCCTGTCCTGACCACCTGTGATGATGCACAGTGATGTGGAAGTGTAACCAAATAAACCCCTTCCTTCGCCACTAGCCTTCAGTCATGGTGTTTCATCACAGCAACAGTAACCCTGACTAAGACAGATGCGTGGGCTGCTTCAGTTGTTTGAATGATTTATGATTTCTCTGTGGCATCTCCCTGGACTTGACCTCCAGCCTTTCTGGTAGTTACCTTGAGAGACATATAGAAATTCAGTGGTAGCCGGGCGTTGGTGGCGCACGCCTTTAATCCCAGCACTCGGAGGCAGAGGCAGGTGGATCTTTGTGAGTTCAAGGCCAGCCTGGGCTACCAAGTGAGTTGCAGGAAAGGCGCAAAGCTACACAGAGAAACCCTGTCTCGAAAAAAAAAAAAAAAAAAAAATTCAGTTCCTGTCAGACTTTTGTTTCGGATAGACATTTTATAACTCAGTGATCATGATGTACTTTCTCTAGAAAACTCCAATACCACTTCATATTTTCTCCAAAAAGTTCATAACCAATATATTTTTAAAATATGGAAACCAAGAAAAAAATTGATATCTCATTTTTTTTCTTTAAAAAGAACCTCAAATGGCTGGGGAAATAAATAGTTTGGTCAGTACAGTGCTTTGCAACTTATGGTACTCCTCAGTTCAATGCCAAGTACACATATAAAAAACCGCACACAGTAGCCCGGACTTGTCACTCGAGTATGCAGAGACAGGAGGGTCCTTGATGCCCAGTGGCTGGCTAGCCTAAATAAATGGTCAACTCCAAGTTTCAGTGAGAGACTACATCTCAAAAAAGTCAAACAAGAAGCCAGGCAAGGTGGTGCACACCCTTCATCCCGGCAGGCACTTGACGGGCAGAGGCAAGTGGCTCTCTATGAGTTCAAGGCCTGCTTGGTCTACATAACAAGTTCCAGGCCAGGCAAGCTACACAGTGAGTTCCTGTCTTAAAACAAAAGCTAACAAGGCCGGGCGTTGGTGGCGCACGCCTTTAATCCCAGCACTCGGGAGGCAGAGACAGGCGGATCTCTGTGAGTTCGAGGCCAGCCTGGGCTACCAAGTGAGCTACAGGAAAGGGGCAAAGCTACACAGAGAAACCCTGTCTTGAAAAACCAAAAAAAAAAAAAAAAAAAAAAAAAAAAAAAAGCTAACAAACAAAACAACAACAACAACAACAACAAGATGGGGCTGGAGAGATGGCTCAGTGGTGGCTTTTGTCAAGGACCCTGTATTGATTCCCAGCACCCACACGACAGTTATCAACCATGTGTAACTCCAGTTCCAGGGGCCCTGATGCCCTCTTCTGGCCTCCCAAGGCCCCAGGCATGCACACACTACACAGACATACAATCAGGTAAAATACTCATATATGCAAAAATTTATATATATATATACACACATATATATACATATGTATATATACGTATATATGTATATATACATATATATACATATGTATATATACATATATATGTGTATATATATATATATGGCAGATGGCTTCTGAGGAATGATCCCCGGCATTCACATGCACAAGCACACACCTGAATACACACATACACACCATGCACATAAACATTAACGTATATTTGTATACCTGCACATGTGGGAACACACACACACACACACACACACACACACACACGAAAAGAAAGAAAACTCAATCCCAGCTTGTTTGTCTATTTTCCAAAAACTAAATTCTCTCTCTTTAAGCAAGATGCTCAAGCCTACAAGCTAGGGTAGAGGTAAAGGGGTCATAGAAGAATTCTCCCATTGAGAATGGAAACACGTTTTTGACTCACCGGAGACAGAGCCCAGGAGCTGGTGGCAGGTGCCCTACACAAGAATTCTAGTGACAGAAGAATGCTGCCTTCAGGCCAGTGCTTTGAAAACCGTATTTCTTCACTCACAGTTGACCTTTGTAACCTTGGAGCTACAGCTAGGACAGACATCAAGAATAGAAGATGGGAGGAAGGGGAGATGAAGGAGACTAGGGAAAAAACATGACGCCTTGACTTTTTTTTTTAAATTTTCTGTTACATTTATTTATGTTGTGTTTATGGGTGTGGTATGTGCATGCCACTTAGAGAGGTCAGAGGACAACACGCAGGGGTCGGCATTCTCCTTCCACAAAGTCGGTCTCAGGGATCCAAGTCAGGTAGTTGGGATTACCAACCGGACACTCAGGCTCTTGTTTGGGTTATCTCTCCCTATAAGGTCATGTTTTCTCCAGTTTACTCTGTAAGTAAGATACAGGGCCTGAGTTTTCTCCTTCAGAGCTCATCATCAGAATTCCCTGTAACCTCACAGCTCTTAGCAAAATACCCATTTAGGTTTATTTCTTGGCACGTTTAAATAATTAATTTCACACATTTTCTTAACAGTAGAAGGCTATGTGTCACTGAAAAGCACATGCTCTGGTTCCCATCTCAGGTCTGCCACTTATCCTGCATGGCTTCTAACTTCTCAGTGTTGGGATTCTCCAGCTCTGTGTGTGGTGGGGGATGGTTGGGGGGGTGCTGGCGAATTCCAAGCCCCGCCCAGATGTTCGGCTCCGGGCTCGGCCACAATCATCCCAATCCAGACCCTGCCCAAAGAAAGCCTGCCAAGCAGCGGCTTCGACCCCAGAGGGTATTTAAGGCCACCTCTCTGGGAGCAGCCTCATGGCTTACCCTCTTTCCTGAGACTACCCAGGAATAGTTTGCTCAGATTAAACCTGGTCTTATTAAATCGGCTTGATTGGCATATTGCATGGGCAGAGTTAGCCTCTACCAGGAGATATTTTACTTATCACTCAGTTTCCTTGTCTGTAAAATAATGAGGATGTATCTGACCTCCTAAGGGTGAGGATGAAGGATTCCAAGGCTACCAAGCATGAACAAGCTGGGCATAGCCCTGAGAATACTAACATGGGATTTAAGAAACAGTTTTCAGCCCTCAGATTTTATTCAAAAGAGCCTAGTAATTAATTTTTTGAATACTTTCTGTCTTCGTTAGGGTTTCTATTGCTGCAACAAAACACCATGACCAAAAGCAAGTTGGGGAGGAAAGGGTTTATTTGATTTACACTTCCACATTGCTGTTCATCACTGAAGGAAGTCAGGACAGGAACTTATTAAACAGGGCAGGAACCTGAAGGCAGGAGCTGACCAGAGGCCATGGAGGAGAGCCGCTTTCTGGGATGGCACCATCTACCTTGGCTGGTCACTAATTAAGAAAATGCCTTACCAATGTGGAGGCCTTTCCTCAATTGAGGCTCCTTCCTCTCTAATGACTCTAGTTTGTGTTGCTGACACACAAAACCAGCCAGTACACTTTCTTTTGGTTTTCTTTTTTTTTCTTTTTCTTTTTTTTTTTTTTTCCGAGACAGGGTTTCTCTGTGTAGCTTTGTGCCTTTCCTGGATCTCGCTCTGTACACCAAGCTGGCCTCGAACTCACAGAGATCTGCCTGCCTCTGCCTCCTGAGTGCTGGGATTAAAGGCGTGCGCCACCACCGCCCGGCTTCTTTTGGTTTTCTTATGGACCTGAGATTATAAACCTTTTATTCTCAAGCCTTACAAAGAGTTGTGATACAATAAACTGAAACCTAGGCTACACATTTGAATGTTTTATCACCTAAAACTCAGGTGGGGAAGCCCTAATCCCCTATGTGATGGTAATTGGACTTGGAGCCTGTAGGAGGTGTGAGGTTTAAAGGAAGCTCTCATGATGGGATTTTAGTGCCCTGCAAAAACAGGGAGAGAGATGTTCATGGGGAGTTTCATACCCCTCCCCCAACACAGCAAGAAGGCAGCTGTGGTAGTTTAAATGTAATTGGTTCCCATAATCTCCTAGGGAGTGGCACTATTACGAGGTGTGGCATTGTTAGAGTGGGTATGGCGTTGTTGGAGGAAGTGTGTCACTGTGCAAGTGGTTTTGAGGTTTCCTATGTTCAGAATGCCCCAGTGTCTCAGTCAGCCTCCTGTTGCCTGCAAGATGTAGGACTCAGGTACTGTCTGCCTGCACACCACCATGATGACAACGGACCTCTGAAAATGTAAGCTAGCCACCCTAATTAAACGTTTTTCCTTTCCAAGAGTTGTGGTGGTCATGGTGTTTCCTCACAGCAATAGAAATCTTAACTAAGACAGCAGCCATCTGCAAATCAGCCGAGGTGCCTCTCAGGAAGATCACCTCCATCTTGAACCTGCCAGACTCTGGCCCTGTGAAAAGGACATCCCCATTGTTTCAGCCATCCACCCTATGATGCCCTGTCACAACAGCCTCGGTTGACAGGCACTTAGCAAGGCTGAAGAGTCACCCCAGTTCACATAGCTAGCAAAACGTTGTGCCAGAACTTGAAGAAGTGTTTGATGCCAGCATGTAGCTCCTCCCCCACCCTCGCTAAACCACACTGCCACTCTATTTGGAAGGAATTTAAATCTCTCCAGTAAAAAAACCTTCATCTAGCCGGGGCGCTGGTGGCACACGCCTTTAATCCCAGCACTCGGGAGGCAGAGGCAGGCGGATCTCTGTGAGTTCCAGGCCAGCCTGGTCTACAAAGCGAATTCCAGGAAAGGTGCAAAGCTACACAGAGAAATCCTGTCTCAAAAAACCATTAAAAAAAAAAGAAAGAAAGAAAGAAAGAAAGAATAAATTATGGGGCTGGAGAGATGACTCAGCAGTTAAGAGTACTGGCTGCTCTTCCAAAGGTCCTGAGTTCAATACCCAGCAACCACATGGTGGCTCACAACCATCTGTAATGAGATCTGGTGCCCCCTCTTCTGGCCTGCAGACAGAACACTGTATGCGTAATAAATAAATAAATCTTTTTTTAAAAAAAGGACGAAAACTATATTGAAGACGTTTTAAGTGCCTCCTCCCACCCTGAAGTTCCGGGGATTAAACTTAGGGCTTCACACCAGACAAGCGGTCTACCCAGAGGATATATGATCAGCCTGGAAGTGTGAACAACTGAGACAGGAGTTAGCTTATTTGGCACAGGGCTTGCAGGAGCCAAAACCAACCAACCAACCAACCAAAACAACAAAAACAAAAACAGTGAAGAGTGCCTTCCTAGTAAAATTTAGTGTTATTCCCTTTATCACTATAGCCCTGGGGCCAACCCAAATTAATCTTTAGGAGACTGGCACAAATAGCTACTAACCATGTTTTTGGAGCAGGGCATATGACGTCATGTAGTACAAGGCTAGTGTATTACTTATGGAATATCCATCAATTTCCTGCAGGCATCCCTGGGATTTTAGAGCAGAGCTTGTGTGGTTACTTGGCAAAACTTCCAGAAAGTTCAGCCTCACCCCTTCTTTAGCCCCTCCCCTTTCCCCCTCCAATCTTCAAAGCCAGACCACAATTTACAATAGGCAGATCTGAGCCTCAACCTCTGCTCTTAAATGTATTCCAAGCGATGGAAAAAAAAATTGGCCCTGTATTCTAGTCCATCTTAAAACCACACTGGAGACCCAGAGAAGCTGAGTGACTTCTGCACAGTTTGGAAGTTAACATTCATTCACATTCATGGCCTGAAGCCAAGTATGGCCGTCCATGCCTGTCATACCAGTGCTTGGGAGGTAAAGGAAGGAGGCTCAGGAATTAAAGGTCAGACTTACCTGCATAGAGAATTCCAAACCAGCCTGGGCTTAAGGAGACCATGTCTAAATAAGTAAGTTAACCCCAAAGATGACCTGATTATTCTGGCTTCATTGCCAGGGCGATTTTCAAGTTTGCTAATTGTGCTTGTCAGTCAAAAAGATTGTAGACTCAACAGAAATGCTGAATGAATTCAGGCTCCCTCCTTAAACACCAGGGACGCTAAGTAGCTTGAATTGGGGGTAGATGTGGGTGCTAAAGTCCCTGTCCCCTCTTCTGTGAGCTAGGGTGATAAATACAGAAAAAGCAAGTCACATAAATGAACGCGGGCTCTGAGCACTAGGTTTCTTTCTGCAGTAATCTGTCTTTTATGCATGTCACTCAACTGAAAGACAAACCTAGCCGATTCCTTTGGAAAGCCCTTATCTCTCTTGCTCTCTCTGGTGTTTTAAAGCAGGTATAATCCTCTTTTTCTGTGGTCTTGATGCTGTTGACGTTATTGTTGAAGCTGGCTTTCAGAAGACTCCTAAATTGCTCTTTTTCTCATTCTCTGACAAGCCGAACCTTTCCTGTAGATTGCCCAAAATGGTTTTCCTAACAAAAATCTTTCTGTGCTGTTGATGTTAAACAAAGCTTTGAAGTCCCAAGTCTTTTCTCTGTCGGCTCCAAACTACTTGAAGAAATTGTAAGGCCTACCCGCCCCCCCAAAAAATCTTCAAGATATTTACAAAATGAAATTGTAGTTTTAATACCTGCCTTGATGATTAAACGAGTTGGCCGGAGCGGAAGGGCTTGTTTTCATTTTAGTTCTTGTGACCAGGTTTTGCTACATAGTCCAGATTGATCTCAGACTCTTGGTCCTCCTGCCTCAGCATCTCATGTGCTGGAGTTACAGACTTGTGCCGCCATTCTGGGAAAACAATCTTTTAATTTATTTTTATTTTTAAAATATTTTAGGACAGTTTCTAAGTATCCCCCAAGCTTGGGTAGCTTACAAAATATGGAGAATAACTGTAGCCATCAAGAGATTGGTTATAAATACCTGGCCTTATCCAGTCAGTGGCTAATAGGAAACATGCCTATTGCTAAGAAGGGTGTCTCCAAGCTAGCTAGATGGCTCAGTCTGTAAAGGTTCTTGCTGCCAAGCTCAGCTGGTAGAATGCTTGCCCACCATGCACAAAGCACTGGATTCTGTCAAATGTGACCCATGTCTTTATAAACAGGGGAAATTTGGAGATCAGCACACAGGCAGCTGTGAAGATGGTATTTGCACCGCCACAAACACCTGGAATCTCCAAAAGTTGGCGAGAAACCCAGCCAGATACTTCTCCAGCACCTTCAGGGACCATGACCGGTATCTGCACCTTGGTCCAGCTTCCAGAACTGAGGGGTGAGGCGTTTCCATAACAAAGTCACATTAAAGTTCGTCACAGCAGCAACGTTTTAAACTTCAGGATACAGTGATAAAACAGTCATTTGTCTCATGTTGATATCTGTTGTGAGCAATAAAATGGATTACCTGGAGATGATGTTTTGAATCTCAGCGCTACCCTGCCAGATGGGTAACTGGGCAGGTTACAAATCTTCCTCCATGTTTCAGTTTCTTATCAATCATGTAGAGATAATAGCATCATTTGCCAGTGTTGCTACAAAATTTGAGGTGCTATGTACACATGAATCATCTGTGCTCACAAATGGGACCATCACTATCACACATGTAGACAAAATTCTAAACAGTCTTAGTAAATAAGAAGCACAGAGCCAAATACAGAGGAAATAGCCAAAGAGATCAGAGCAATAGCCACGACTAGCTTTAACTTACCATCAGCAGTAGCTTCCCCAGAGAGAGCTTCTTCCTGTCTGACTTGTGTTTTTATTGCCTTTCTGTTCTGCCTTCTCATTGGCTCTAAACCCAACCACATAACTTCCTCATCCCTGCCTGTCTATACAGACCTCCAGGTCTCTATGGTTGGTACTAGGATTTAAAGGCTCACGTCACCACGCTTGGCTGTGTCCTTGACCACACAGAGACTCTGCCTGCCATGTGATTGGATTAAGGGTGTATACCACCACCGCCAGACTTCTGCTTATGGCTAGTTATGTGACCTCTGATCTCCAGGCAAACTTCATTTATTAACATACAAATAAAATCACATTTCAGCACAAATAAAATATCACCACACACACAGCAGGTAAAATTTAAGGCAGGATGTTCTAGACAAAGGAAGAGATACAGCAGGTATCTTGGAAGTTCATGGAGCACAGCCTTCCCTCTGGGCTGAGGGATGGAGGTCAAAGTAATCTTGAGGTTGGTTTTTAGACACCTGGCAGACGGGGTGGGTGAACTTTGTTTTGTTTCTGTTGCTGTGATAAAATACTCTGAGAAGGGCAACTTAAGGAGGGAAGGTCTTATTCTAGCTAGAGTTCCAAGTTATGGTCCATCATGGTGGTGAAGTCACAGCAGAAGGAGCTGAAGCAACTGGTCAGTCAAGAACGGACTGGTGAAGACATGGCTGGTGCTCAGCTCTCTTTCTCCACAGACGCAGCCCAGGTCCTGCTGGCGATTATGATGGGTGCTCCCACATAAACTAACTAATGTGGGGGACCCCACCATGCCCCAAAGCTCATTTCTTAGGTGACTCTGGATTCTGTCAAGCTCATCATTGAAGTTAACCGCTCAGTACCGAGATCAAAAGAAACTGCCTGATCAGGACTGGAGAGGTGGCTCAGAGTTTAAGAGCACTGACTGCTCTTCCAGATGTCCTGAGTTCAATTCCCAGGACCCACATGGTGGCTCACAACCATCTGTAATGAGATCTGGTGCCTTCTTCTGGCCTACAGTCATACATGCTGTATATATAATAAGTAAATAAGTCTTTAAAAAAAAAAAAGAAACTGCCTGATCATATGAAATATATTCTCCCAAACCAGGGCACAACAAAGATTAGCCTGGGCTGGAGGGGTGGGGGTGAATTTTTACCTAGCCTCTTTCCTTAGAGAGTAACCCTGGTTACCTTGGCACAGATGATTTCCCACTTCCGTGTTCCTCTCTATCATACCACTGTGTGTGTGTGTGTGTGTGTGTGTGTGTGTGTGTGTGTGTGCATTCCTCTCTATCATATCCTTTCTATCATATCTCTGTTGTGTGTATATTCCTCTCTATCATACCCCTGTGTGTGTGTGTATTCTTCTCTGTCATATCCCTGTGAGTGTATTCCTTTCTATCATACCACTGTGTGTATGTGTGTATTCCTCTCTATCACATCCCCGTGTGTGTGTTTTTCTTCCTGCCCCCATGTATTGCAAGCTTTACTTCTTCTATTTATTTCTGAATTTTCCTATTTAAAGTTGTATACCAGCATTAAGCGCTGGATATGTTCTCCAAACATTTGTTAGGAGAGAGGAAAATGAATAAATGGAGTAGAGGAATGTGGTCAGATCAGCTGAAAAACTATCTAGGAACTAGAATGTGAAGGGGCTCTGGGACTGACAGATCCTGGGACAGACCTCCAAATGTTGGTTGTTAATGGAAAGATCCAGTAGGTTTGCATACAGCAGGAAGTCTTACCTTTTAGGCAGATTTGGAAAATACTCTAGACCCAGCCTCTCGGTCTCCACAGTCCTGGAGGACTGTTTCCAGTGTCATCAGGGACCTGCTGAGTCTGAAGAGCCTTGATCTTGCTTCTGGCTATCATGTCTTCAGATTCTACCCACTGCCGTGCTTCTAACAGGTTTGAGTAGAGATTTAAGCTTCCCTTTTTTAAAAGATTTTTTAAAAAGTTTTATTATTGGCCGGGCGGTGGTGGCGCACGCCTTTAATCCCAGCACTCGGGAGGCAGAGCCAGGCGGATCTCTGTGAGTTCGAGGCCAGTCTGGGCTACCAAGTGAGCTCCAGGAAAGGCGCAAAGCTACACAGAGAAACCCTGTCTTGAAAAACCAAAAAAAAAAA
>CABHPH010147967.1:0-27376 GCA_902168325.1 Peromyscus nudipes | reverse complement strand
CATGACCAAGGCAACTCATAAAAGCAAACAGTTCATTTGGGGCTTGCAGTTTTAGAGGGTTTGAGTCCATAAATATCAAGTCAGGGAGCTCGGCCCCAGAGCAGTAGCTGAGCGTTTACATCTGATTCACAAGCATGAACCCAGAGAGCTAACTGGAAATGGAATGGGCTTTTGAAACTTCAAAGCCTGCCCCGCTGACACCCCTCCTCCAACAAGGCCACACTTTCTAATCCTTCTATGGTAGTTTGAATGAAAATGGCCCCATAGACTCACAGGGAGTGGCACTATCAGGAAGTGTGACCTTGTAGGAGGAAGTGTGTCACTGGGGGTGGGCTTTGAGGTCTCAGATGCTCAAGCCAGGCCCAGTGTGGCACTCTCTCTTCCTGCTGCCTGAAGGTCCAGATGTAGAATTCTTAGCTGCCTCTCCAGCACCATGTCTGCCTGCACGCTGCTGTGAAGATAATGGACTAAACCTTTGAACTATAAGCCAGTCCCAACTAATTGCTTTCCTTTCTTTCCTTTATATAGTTGCTGTGGTCATGGCGTCTCTTCACAGCAACAGAAACCCTAACTAAGACACTTTCCCAAACAGTTCCACTACCTGGGGACCAAGCATTCAAATACATGAGCCTAGGATAATCATTCTTTTTTTTTTTAAGACAAGGTTTCTTCATGTAGCTTTGTTGTTGTTGTTTTGATTTATTTATTTATTATGTACACAGAAGAGAGCACCAGATCTCATTACAGATGGTTGTGAGCCACCATGTGGTTACTGGGAATTGAACTCAGGACCTCTGGAAGAACAGTCGGTGCTCTTAACCTCTGAGCCATCCCTCCAGCCCGGATAATCATTCTTATTCAAGCCACCAAAGTGTGTGTGTGTGTGTGTGTGTGTGTGTGTGTGTGAGAGAGAGAGAGAGAGAGAGAGAGAGAGAGAGAGAGAGAGAGAGAGAATGTGTGCTAGGTACTGAACTCAGGTCCTCTGGAAGAGCAGTAAGCACTCTGCTGCCGGGCCATCTCTCCACTGATTTGAAGGGTTAACAGTGATTTGAAGTAATGGGAATCCTTGAAAAGAATCTGGGTCATACATCCCCCTGCTCTACTTGGTCTCTGTAGCCAGAGCACAGCCTCAGTCAAGTAAGGCCCTGAAAAACATCAACACAGAGAGGGTTTTAAACAGTGGTTATTCTGGGACAGTCTAATCTGAAGCCAACACTTATCTCCCACCCAAGAAAGGAACTCAAAAGTCCCACTGCAGGGCCTTAAATCTCTATAATTAGAAAAAAAGATGGTGTTGGAAAATACACACACACACAAGCTCCAAGGAATAATCTATCCATTCAGAAAAAATGCTTAAGTGGCTTGTGGGAAAATCTTTAGGATAAAGACAGCACAGGAAAGGAGCAGAGGGAGTAAGCCTAATGTTTCTTAATGAGTCAGGGACTCACTGACATCAAATGTTCGTTAGCCCTGGAGAGAGGCAGCAACATCCAAAGTCTTTCGACTGAAGAGCCGGGCCGTTGCTCTTAAAGACAATTTTAGTTTAGAATGAACCATTTGTTTTCAGAATGAAAGAGTATTCATACCGGTTAGCTTAGAAGGATTGTGAATATGGCTTCAGCAAGTGCATGGCATGCACGAAGGAGCACACACCCCACTTTTTCTGAGTCACACTCTTCAGTGTATGGGTTGAGAAGAGAGTGAAAGGCATCTTGGGTTTCACTTGGCCGTCAGGGCGTCCGCTGTAACATGGCAACTCCATCTCAGGGCTGTTTGTTTGTTGTATGTACAGATGCCAAGTACCCCAAAAGAGAATTTTCCAGAAGGTATAGATGATGCTTAAGTCAGTCTATGAACTCTTAGGACTATCTTTGAAAAGTAACTATCTCAAGCTGAATGCTTGGTTTCTAGAAACTTGAAGCAGTGTAGTTGACTCTCAGAGAGGACTCTTAATGGATGTTAATTGCGAGTCTCTGATATTCTGATAGATTCACCCCTTTGCCTGGGCTGGAAACAGCTCCTCTTGGCCAGTAGGGCCACTGATGAACAAGTGCCTTAACTTGCCCACTGTGAGCCATTCTCCATGGGTAAGTTATGAAAGGGCTAAAAGGAACTGCTGACAGGCCTCTCATATGTGTGGATACATGGTTGTAGCTGTGCATAGGCATGGCGTAATGCTTTAAAAATTGACTGGGAGGATCAGCAAGAGGGATCATCCCTGTAAAGGTGCTTGCCACCATGCCTGATGACCAGGGTTCGATCCCCATGACCCACATGGTGAAAGAGAACTCTGCTCCCCCTTCCCCCAGCAAGTTGTCTTCTAACCTATACACTTATGTCATGGAACACTTACCTCCTAAACAAGTAAATGTAATTTTTAAATGAAAAAACAATATCAACTAGGCATGGTGGTACATACCTTTAATCTCAGTGGTCAGGAGGCAGAAGAAGAATTCTATGTGAATTCAAGGACAGCCTAGTTTACATAGCAAGTTCCAAGACAGCCAGAGCTACATAGAGAGGCCCTATCTCTATCTACAATATCACCAATAAACACAACAATTTAACAACAACAAAAACAAAAAGGGTATTTTTCTTTTTGATTCAGTTGAATTCTTCTGACACTTTCTTATAAAATAAGGTTCATACTTATTTATATGCTGTTATATCTTCAACTATTTTCCCTCTTGAGACAGTTTCATGTAGCCCAGGCTGGTCTCAAATTTCCTATGCAGCCAAGGATGGCCCTATACACCCAGTCTTCCTGTTTCCACACCTGGAGTGCTAGATTTGTTGTATGTACCATCATATTTGGTTGATGTAAGTTGGTGATCAAACCCAGGGCTTCACACATACTTAGTCAAGCACCCTACGTACTAAGCTAATCGCCAGCTCTCAGAGGGACTTTAGGAAAGTATGAGTTTTGTTTTCTTCAGACTAAAAAGTACATTTATTAATTTTGACCTTTCACATGCTAAGCAAGTGTTCCACCACTGAAAATTTTGTTTTATTTCGTTTTCTGAGACAGGCTTTCTCTGTGCAGTCCTGACTGTTCTAGAATTCACTCTGTAGAACAGGCTGGCTTTGAACTCAGAGATCCACCTGCCTCTGCCTCCAAAGTGCTGGGATTAAAGGTACACAACCCCCAACTACTACTTTATTCTCAGTTCTCTTTTTACTCTGTGTGTGTGTGTGTGTGTGTGTGTGTGTGTGTGTGTGTGTGTGAAGGTTGTCAAGATGGCTTTGAACTCATTCTATAACCAATGTAAGTCTTGAAATAACAATTCTTCTGCCTCCTCAGTAACTGGGATTACAGGTCGGTGCCACCAAATCCAGTTATTGCTAATTTTAAAATGTGGGGGGAAAGGTATAAAAATCATTGATAATTGCACCATGTAGTTGGATCATAACTGCATTTTTTTTAACTTACAAAGTTAGCCCCTAGGTGTGTTCTTCAACTCAGCTGATAGAACCAAGGACTGTAAACCAGGCAATGTTTGTCTCTGGGTGGCTGTGGGATGAATATTCCTTGTAAAGGGGGTGGGTGAGTTTACAGACTGTAAGAGCCATCCATTTTAAGTATGTAATTTAGTGGCTGTTACTAAATATACAGAGCTGTGTAAACATGTCCACAATCTAGTTTTAGGACATTTCCATCAATACAAATTGATCCTTTGTACTTTCTCCTGCCTGCAGCCCCAGGCAGCCACTGATCCACTTTCCATCTATGTGGACTGGCCTCTTTCAGGCATTTCATTTAAATTTAATCATACAATATTTGGGTTTTTGGTGACTGGCTTCTTTCTCCCAGAATGTCTCACGGATGAGGCTCACATATTAGTAATTTGTTACTCCTCCTTTTTTTTTTTTTTTTTTGGTTTTTCGAGACAGGGTTTCTCTGTGTAGCTTTGCGCCTTTCCTGGAACTCGCTTTGGAGACCAGGCTGGCCTCGAACTCACGGAGATCCGCCTGCCTCTGCCTCCCGAGTGCTGGGATTAAAGGCGTGCGCCACCACCGCCCGGCTAGTTACTCCTCCTTTTATGTAGGATACTCTTCTACTATATGAATATATCTCATGTTGCCCATTCATTCGACATGTAATATAAGACTAGACAAGTGCAACTTCTTGATGATTATGAACAATGATGTAAATAAACATTTGTGTGTGAACGAAGGTTGTAATTTCCTCTCTGTAGATATCTGGAAGTGAAATTGCTTTACTATCAGACTCTTTATAACCAGCTGCATCATTTAAATTCTCACTACTGCCGGGCGTTGGTGGCACACGCCTTTAATCCCAGCACTCGGGAGGCAGAGGTAGGCGGATCTCTGTGAGTTTGAGGCCAGCCTGGGCTACCAAGTGAGCTCCAGGAAAGGCGCAAAGCTACACAGAGAAACCCTGTCTCGAAAAAACCAAAAAAAAAAAAAATTCTCACTACCAATGTATAAAGATGGCATTATCTTCTCACCATTGCCAATGTCTGACTTCTAAAAAATTGTTTTTTTAAAAATATGTTCTTATTTTTTGTGTGTGGGTATTTTGCCTGCGTGTGTTTGTAGGCACCACAGAGGCCAGAAGAGGGTTACTGGAGTTACAAACTATTGTGAGCTGCCATGCGGTGCTGGGAATCAAATCCTGGTCCTCAGGGAAAGCAGCCATTGTCCTTAACCATTGAGCCATCTCTCTGGCACCATTGTCTGACATCATCATCATCATCATCATCATCATCATCATCATCATCATCATCATCCTAGTAGTTCTAAAGAAGTGTCACATTACAGTTTTAATTTTCAGTTTCCTAATAAGTGGTGATATTGTCCATCTTCACATCTTTTGCCCATTTCTAAAATTGAGTTGTCTTCTACCTCGTTTGAAATTCTCTACATAAGCTTTAGTTGTTAGGTATATGCTTTTCAAATATTTTCCCCTCCCCTGTGGGTTTTTTTTTCCACCTCTGTGGTTGTCTTTTGAAGTTCTAAAGGTAATTTTTTTGTCGCTGCTGTTGTTTCTTGAGATAAATCAACTATGTAGCTGAGGCTAACCTTGAACTTCTGATCCTCCTGCCTCCACCTCTCCAGTACCGAGATTATGGGCATGCATTACTGTACATAGTTTATTTTACAGGGGGGAATAAAACCCAGATTTTTTTTTTTTTTTTTTTTTTTTTTTTTTTCAATTGAGGCAAAGACTCTGCCCACTGATCTACATACCTAGTCCATGACAAGCAATTTTGCTGGGGTCTAATTTACTCCTTCGTGGGTCATGTTTTATGTCCTCCTCTGTCCTTTGTCTTAATTTCTGTATGTGGGATGAGGGGAAGATGCAAAGTCCTGTTTCTACATGTGGGTATCTAATTGCTCTAGCACCATTTGTTGCAAAGGCAATTCACATTGAATTACCTTGGCCCCTTTTTCAAAAATCAATTGGCCGTAAATACACTGTTTATTTCTGGGCTCTCGATGTTTTCCCATTGATTTATATGTCTTCTCGTATCAATTCCGCACCGTCTTGATTGCTGTAGTTCTATATTAGGTTTGAAATTGGGAACTTTGTTCGTCTCTTTTGACACGCCTGCTCTGCATTTTGAATTATAGTTACCTCTTTTCTCCTGTCTTGCTGCCAACTTCCATCTCGGGCCGTGCTTTCTGTCAGGGTACCTAATACTAGCACAAGGATTCCTCTTCCTCCTCCTCCTCCTCCTCCTCCTCCTCCTCCTCCCCCCTCCTCCTCCTCCCCCTTCCTCCTCCTCCTCTTCCCCCTCCTCACTATGTACTAAGGTCTGAAAATTGAAGAACAATGTTTTATGTGGGTGTAAGTCTCTCTACATCTCCACCATATATCAGCTCCCAGCAGAGGGAAGTCTAGGAAGTAACAGCTTCAGAATGGAGAGCACTCCCTCCCTCCCTCCTTCCCTCTCTCCCTCCATTCCATGTTTGGTAATGAAGGTCATAACAAAGAAGGTGACTGTACATCTGTGTCCCTGGTCACAGCTCACCTGAGGTACTAAGATCATGTCTGGACATCACCACGTGACATTTTCCAACCCATGTTCCTTCTGGACACCAGCTCTTCCTACTCAAGTCTTTGTCCTTCTGGGACTTTACTCTTGGCTCTTGGCCAGTGGGCAGGTCACCCTCCTTTGGTGACAGACACTTTTTCTAGGATTTTTTGAAGGGTTTCCTCTGTTTTCTGCTAGACTGAAGTGTGTGGTATAAGACTAGACTTCTCCCATTGTCTTGCTGTCCTGAGGGAAAAGCCTGCCTGGGATACAAACCCTTCTTGCAAGAAAATGGAGCTGGGGAATGAGAGAGACAGCAACCCCTGAGGCCTGGGATCTCTGTGAATCTCAATATCAAACCATGTCTTAACTGGATCTCCTGCTGAAGTTTTTAACTGGCCAGGCTAAGCTTAGCCTGGACTTCAACTAATTCACATAGTTTATTAGGGGCTCTAACAAAACAGAAAAGTCTGGAGTGGTGAGCGTGGGCAGGATCGTAATGAAGAGGAGCCTTAAAGGGATTCAGCTTGAAGAACAGTCCTGGGGGCACTTGTGCCCGGACAGGTAGGACATTAAAGGGGCAGAGTCCTTACTAAAGGAGAAATCTCTTCAAACAGCAAGGAAACTTTGCGAGAATGATGATATGTGTTTTGTCTGGTTCCATGGAGATAAACTAGAATCCATGATAGGAAGGTTCTGGAAACAGATTTGAAGGCAAGATGTTGACATTTTTGACAGTTTAGTCTGTCTGAAAATGTGATGACCTGCATTGATACTACATTTTCTGTGTCTCAGAAGGGTTTTAAATGTCTCATCAGAGGTAGAATGGATCCAAACGATTTAATTAACAGGTTGTGTGTGTGTGTGTGTGTGTGTGTGTGTGTGTGTGTGTGTGTGTGTGTGTGTGTGTTTTCTCTCTTTGCCATGCTGGAACACAGGTCCTCAGGCATGCTCACAAACCTTCCACCCCTGAGTCATTAAATATTCCAACTAATTTCCTCCACTTTTCTTTTTCTTTCAGTGATAGAGAATGAAGACATGCCCTCATGAATGCTAGGGAAGAGATCTATCACTAAGCCACATCTGCATCAACTCATGCAGTTATTTGATTATAATCTTCAAGTTTTTTGCTGTATGATAAAGATACAAGTTGTACCGGTCTTTTTATCAATATTTATTTGCATCAGTTTTCCTTATTTCTTTCTCTCTTTTCTTCTTTCTTTCTTTTTCTTTTGAGACAGGGTTTCTCTGTGTAACAGCCCTGACTGTCCTAGAACTCTCTTTGTAGACCAGGCTGGCCTCACACTCAGAGATCCACCTGCCGCTGCCTCCCAAGTTCTGGGATTAAAGGCGTGTGCCACCACCACTGCCCTGATAGTTTTCCTTATTTCTAAGTAAGTTTACTTTCAAGTGAAACCTTAAATCACTATTATAAATAAAAACCACAGATTAATGACCAAATGGAAACATAAACAATAGTATCAGGTGCTAACCAGTTGTTATGCAAAAAAAATCTCTGTCTATGATCTGATTTGTCTTCATTAAAACAGAGGTCAATAGGTAAAGATATAGGGTCTGGGCATAAACTGGTAGTGATGCCTTTAATCCCAGCACTTAGGACTTAGAGACAGGAGGATCAGAAATTCAAGGCCATCCTGAATACACAGCAAGTTCAAAGGCACCCAGGCTACATGAGACAGTGTCCTCAAGAAAAAAAAACTATTCTCTGAATGTCAAGCACAGACCTATGTACATGTCTGTAGGAGTGTATATGCATGTGTGTGTGCCCTATATGTGGAGGCCAGAAGAGGATGTTGGGTGACCTCCTCTATCATTCCCCCCTGTTCCTTTCGGGCAGGGTCCCTCCCTCAATCTTGGGCTCATGTTTTCTTAGCTAGTCTTGAAGTCAACAAGTCTCATAGATTCCCCCTGACTCTTCCCTTCTCAGAGTTGGAGTTATAAGCTTGTTTTGTGGATGCTTGGACTGGAACTCTGGTCTTCATGGTCAAGCAGCAAACACTTTTAACCAATGAATCATCCACTATACTACTATACTATACTACAATCCAATGTGAGTGTGGGATGTGTGTGTGTGTATAAATGTATTAGATTTTTAAAATTTTTTTTGTGTTTATAACTGTTTTGCCTTCATGGATGTACGTGTATCATGGGCATGACTGGTGTCCACAGAGGTGAGAAGAAGGCACTGGAGCATCAGGAACTAGAATCACAGATGCGCAGATGGTTGTGAGCCACCATGTGAGTGCTGGACATTGAACCCACGTCCTCTTCAGGAGCAACAAGTGCTATCAATCACTGCGCCATCTCTTCAGTCCCAGAATACTACATTTAAATAAACACACACTCTGGTTTACATACTACAGAGCCCTAAGGTTTACTTAAGCTGAATTCTAAAACAGTAGCAAGTTGGTCTTTATGTACCTGGAAACTAGAAAAGACAGTGGACTGAGGGAGTTGAGCAGCATCAGCTTGGGAGACTACTTGGAAGCCAGCCAGTCTGCTTACTCTTTTGTGGACAATCTAGTGTTGAAAAGTGTTTCTCATTCATATTTCATGATCAAGAAATCTAAAGTACCAAAACATATTTTGATTATTGCAAGTCTAGCATATTTTATTTAAGAAGTGATCCACAGGGGGAATTTAAGTTCTTTACCTTTTGTCCAAAATTTCTGGCCTTAGATCCATCCAGATATAGCAATGATAATTGTAGTACCAACTGATTCCATTCCACTCTGGCTAGTTACCAGGAGACTTCTTTCTAGTGATTTGGTGATGACATTGGCTGGTGGCTCTCTACCCGAGCCTACAGTGGAGCACATTTATTTAAACATGAGCAATACTGTCCCACAATATATACTGATCTTTTATCTTCTTGCTCTCAGACAGTATTTGGACACCAAGGCCCAGGCTTCATTTCTGCCTGCTCCCCATCTCCTTTCTTAACTCTTTGGTTCTAAGTGGATCCTGATAAGATCCCTGTCCTGACTTTGATGGAACTATTGATTCTGGCATTGTGCTGGTAAGCGTTATCATTGCTGTGATCAAAGACCATGACCAAAGCAACTTGGGAAGGGAAGGTTTATTTGGCTTACAGTTCCATAGCACTGTTCATCATCACAGGAAGTCCAGACAGGAACTCCAATAGGGCAGGGACCTGGAGGCAGGAGCTGATCTAGAGGCCATGGAGGGTGCTGCTTACTGGCTTGCTCCTCATGGCTTACTCAACCTGCTTTCTTATAGAATCCAGGACCACCTACCCAGGGATGGCCCCACCCACAATGGGCTGGGCCCTCCCCCATCAATTGTTAATTAAGAAAATGCCCTACAGGCTTGCCTGCAGCCTGATCATATGGAGACGGTTTTTTTTTTTTTTTTTAATTGAGACTCCCCGCTCTCAGATGACTTTAGCCTGTGTCAAGCTGATATATAACTATCTGGCGCAGACACTCTCCTGATGCTCTCAACCACTTGATTCCAGAATAGTGGTTCTCACACTTGGTGGCAATTCAGCTCTGACGCTAGCCACCTGCAGGGGACTTCAGATGCCACAGGTTTAAAAGGAACAGTCCCAACAACACAGTTCTCACTTCAGATGCCAGCTACAAGTTGAAGAATCTCCAGGCCACCTGCACTGCTGACCATCTGGCTACAAATTTGGGGGCTCTAGCTACTTTTATGAAGCTCAAGAATTTGCCCGAATGTCTTGCAAGATTCATGGAAGTGTTGTATTTGCAATTTCAGTGTTACCATAAAGTGGTGTTGTTTTTTAGCCTTTTAGGGGCCCGCCACCCAGCTCCCAAATAAATCTCACACAGTGGCTTATTCTTAATTATAAATGTCTGGCCTTAGCTTGGCTTTTTTCTAGCCAGGTTTTCTTAACTTTAAATTATCCCAGCTACCTTTTGCCTCTGGGCTTTTCCCCTCTCTTACTGCTGTATCTTACTTTCACTTTTACTCCGTGGCTGGCTATGTGGCTGGGTGGCTGGCCCCTGGTGTCCTCCTCTTTCTCTGGCTCCTTCCTTCTTCCCCTCTCCCAGATTTCTCCTTCTATTAATTCTTTCTGCCTGCCAGCCCCTCCTATCCTTTCTCCTGCCTCCCTATTGGCCGTTCAGTTCTCTATTAGACCATCAGGTGTTTTAGATAGGCAAAGTATCACAGCTTCACAGAGTTAACAAAGGCAACATAACAAAAGTAACACACCTTAAATTTCCTAACAGTAAGGGACACTAATGGGCACTGGCCAGCTAGAGAGGTGTATAATGTGATGTCTAGAAAGGTTCCTGCTATAGTTTGGATCTTCAATGTCCCCTAAAGGTCCAGAGGCTAAAAGTTGGATCTCCAGTTTATGGTGATGTTGGGGAGGGATAGAAACTTTCGGGGGTGGGGCCTAGTGGCAGGAAGTTAGGTCATTGGGGGCATGCCAATGAAGGAAATTTCCAACTCTCTTCCCTTCTCTCTTTGCTTCCCAGCTGCTACGAGGCGAATCATTTCTTCTGCCAATGTTATCTACCCCATGATGTTATGTCTGATCCCAAGCAACAAGAAGAAACCATAAATTCCTGGACTTAAATATCATATTCTGTGCCCCAATAAGCCTGGTTTGGCTACCAGTCTTCAATAAACCAATTAAAAAAATTAATAGCACAATAGCAGGAAAAGGAGATTTATTTAATGTGGTCATATTAGGAAGATCTAGCACCTCCTCCTAGTCCCTCTTCTGAGATCCTGACTTGAGGGTAGAGTTTATTTTATTTTGAGACAGAGTCTTACTATGTAGCTCTGGCTGGTCTGGAACTTGCTATATAGACCACGCTGACCTCAAACTCACAGAGATCCTCCACCTCTGCCTCCTAAGTGCTAGGGTTAAAGGCATGCGCTACCACCTCACCCAACTAAGGGTAAGTTTTAGATAGAAAGAAAGAGCTCTGTGTTACTGAACAGTCTGATTAAGTGTGGTCGCTTGTCCACCAGTGTCTCAGCTCCAAGTCTCTCCTGCAAGGTCACCTGAGAAGTTGCAACTTTCTCTAGGATATAAGTTCCTTCTCTGGACACCCAGGTGCTTCCTCTCCCAGCAGGGTCCCAAGGGAAAGTCTAATTTTTTCTTTCAATAGTCTGATAGCCAAAGACAGGAGTACAAGTGTCTCTTGAGAATATATTTACTCCTGCCAGATAGGCCAGCTACACATGGGCTGAAAACTCTGGAATCATGGACCACAATCAAGGTTTCCCTCCATGTGCTAATTTTCTCAGCTATTTTGTCACAGCAAAGTGAAGTTAATAATCTTAACCAATGAGAAAATTCTCCCTCCTTACAAATGTCAGCATGGCAGTATATACTCCAACCGGGAAAACCTCCAAGTCCATGCCTCAAGTGTCCAGAGTTTTCCATGGACTTTCATTACATAGACATGACTATTGACCCATTGCCTTATGACTGAACTCAGTCACCAGCCCCTTCCTCACCCTGGATGTTGGGTCATTGAATCAGCATCTCTATAGCTCAAGATACCTCTAATCCTATGGTCAGGCTTCCTAGCACACTTAGCATGCACTCAGATGAAGTTCAAAGGCCCATCACAAACAATAAGGACATCTCTATCTCTGGGGGAAAATCTAAGTATTTTAAAATCATCCACCCTCAGAACCTGAGCCAAATGCCTCTTTTTCCCAAGACAGGGTTTTTCTGTGTAGCCTTGGCTGTCCTAGAACTTACTCAATAGACCAGGCTGGTCTCAAATTCACAGAGATCCACCTGCCTCTGCCTCCCGAATGCTGGGATTAAAGGCGTGCACCACTGCTGTGGGATGTTCTGTATGGCAAATGTGTTGTTCTGATTGGTCAATAAATAAAACACTGATTGGCCAGTGGCTAGACAGGAAGTGTAGGCGGGACTAACAGAGAGGAGAAAAAAGCAGGAAGGTGGAAGGAGACACTGCCAGCCGCCGCCAGGACAAGCAGCATGTAAAGATGCCAGTAAGCCACGAGCCAAGTGGCAAGGTATAGATTTATAGAAATGAATTGATTTAAGATATAAGGACAGTTAGCAAGAAGCCTGCCACGGCCATACAGTTTGTAAGCAATATAAGTCTCTGTGTTTACTTGGTTGGGTCTGAGCAGCTGTGGAACTGGCGGGTGAGAGAGATTTATCCTGACCGTGGGCCAGGCAGGAAAACTCTAGCTACACACCACCACTGCCTGGCATCATTTTTTTTTTTTTTAAATATTGTTCAACAGCTGCAAGCTATAATCACCTAGAAAGTTTCTTTTTTAAATGTTGAAGTGTGAAAACCCAACTTGGTGGTGCACATCTGTAATCCCAGCACTCAGGAGCAGGAGACTGGTTGCTTTTTGTTGTTGTTGTTGTTTTTGCTTTTTAATTGAACTGATGCATATATTTATTGCTTTAAAGATTTATTTTGACCTGTGCAAGCTCCAGCCAGACAAAATCCCAGCACCGAGGAAAGAAGATGGGCATGAAATCTCCCTGCTATCTGAGGAGTGGCTGGCGTTTGATAGCTGCTGAGAGAGGGAAGTCAGTTTTCTTTAATGATGTGAGCCCTGGTAGGCAGACCCCACCTTCAACACTAGCTGGGCAACACAAACTGGACTGGACAGTGAAGGAAAGAAAAAGAAGGAATCTCAAAGTGGGAAGGGGAGGGATGGGAGAGTGGAAATGGGAGGGGTTGGGGAGGTGAGGATGTTAAAAATACATTGTGTGAAAAACTCAAAAAAAAGAATGAAAATATTGCAAAAGTATTTTATTTGTTTTGGTATTTATTTTATGTGTATGAATGGTCTGTCTGCATGCATGTGTGTGCACTGTGTATACGCCTGGTCAGAAGAGGGCATTGGATCTCCTGGAACTGGAGTTATGGATGTTTCCGACCCACCCTGTGGGTACCACAAGTCAAACCTTGAGTCCTCTGTAAGTTCTCCCAACCCCTGAGCCATCGCTCCAGACTGAGGTTTGTTTTATTTTTAATCGTGTGTGTGTGTGTGTGTGTGTGTGTGTGTGTGTGTACGTATAAATGCAGGTGCCTAGAGACATCAAATCCCCTGGACGTGGAGTCACAGGTAGTTGTAGGCTTCCTGGCTTGGGTGCTTTGGAAGAGCAGTATGTGATCTTGACCACTGAGCTAACCACCGAGCCATCTCGTCAGCCCAACGAATATATTTATTAGCTGTTATAGGAATGTTTTCTAGTTCAGTTAACTTTAAATGTTAATTTTCAATTTAAAAATTATCTAAAACAAAAGTAGAATTTAGTTAAAACAATCTTGTATATTTTCTAAAGCAATGAATTGAGCCAGGTGTGGTGGTACAAGCCTGTAACCCTAGCTAGCATCTGAGAGGTAGAAACTGGAAGATCAAAAATTCAAGGCTGGCCTCAGCTACATAGGGAGATCCAGGCCAACCTGAGCTACATGAGATCCTGTCTCCAAAAGACAAAAAAAAACAACCAACCAAACAACAACAACAAAAACACAGAAAAAGGAGAGGAGGAAGAGGAGAAAGAAATGGCAAAATTTTGAAAATTTGAACTTATATGCATAAACAAGTTTAACATTCTTATTAAATTTAATATTAGAAAAGTTTGAAAATTCACACACATTTGATTAATAGGTTTTCACACACACACACACTCATAAGTTTCTCTGATGATGTAGTAAGCCAGATCAAGCAGAATTGAAAAATAATTAACAACAGGTATATTGAGCAAAGTAACTCCTGGGTGGATTCTCCAGTCCCAGAGATGGAGGCCAGAGAAGTTGTGCCCCCCAAACTAAAACAGGGAGATTTTATAGGTTGCAGGTGAAGGGTGATGATGTGTCTGCCACAAGCTGGGTTTGTGCCCAAGTATGGTCAAAAACTGAGCACTTGGGCGGACACTTAAGTAGCTGGCGAATTCAGGGGAGGAAGCTGCAATGGTTGCTAAGAATGCAAAGCTGGGATTTTTGGCGCCTTTCCTTTGTTCAGAGACTTTCTGAGCCAGAAGGGTTTGGGGGGGTGGGGTGGCTTTCCAGTCTCTACAGAGGAGAGCCCAAGGCTACAACCAAACATCAATGAAACAGATTATTCTAGAAATTAGCATTGGAAAACCACCTTTCAGAGAATTGGAATTTTGAAAATTATTTTCTTGTCTTTTGTTTATAATTAGCTTTGGTCATCTGAAAACTGATTATAAAACAATGATTTAAGGGGCTGGAGAGATGGCTCTGTGGTTAAGAACCTTTGCTGCTCTTCAAAGGACCTGAGTTCAGTTCACAGAAACCCCATGTGACAGCTCACAACCACCTATATGTGCAGTTCCAAGGTATCTGTGACCCTCTTCTGGCCTCTGCAGGCACCCAAGCACACACACACACACACACACACACACACACACACACACACTTACAAAAATAAGAGTCAAAAAAGAAAGTAAGTTAGACCCTAGCACATTCCATCAAATTTTTCTTACATAGAGAGCAAATAGTAGATCGAATTTGGAAAGCAGTTATAATTAAGAGCGCAGCAGCAGAGAAGATTAGCATGAACTATGCTGACCAGCCAAGACTTTCCCCCAAGGGCCTGTGAGGTGTTCCCCGACAATGGAACAAGACATTTCTGCAACAGAGAAACAAATGTTACTCTGAAGCTCGACTTGGCAAGTGTGGAGGAAATGAGGGCTGTGTTCCACCTCACCACCCAGGCTGCTGCACTCCCTGAATGAAAACAGCACTTAGGTTTCTGCCCAGTCTGTCTACAAAGTCAGCTCAAGCTCCTTATGTGACCCATTTTTTTTTTAATCCATCTACCTGACTGGGGAAAATTCAGAAAACTTTTCTTTCTGCTTCTTACTAGACTAGGGAACAAGTTTTAGCACACACACACACACACACACACACACACACACACACACACACTTTTCTTTTTCAGTAAAGGGAAAGGAAGAGGATTAGTGTTTGTAGTTATGATTAAGGAAACTGCTAAACAGGAAAAAAATAAGCCTTCTAAAAAAGAAATCAAAGCAATGTAATAAAAACTTCCATAACCGGATCTCAGAAAGTTCTATGAATTCAAAACTCGTTTTCTGTTCATTTTCAAGAGCCTTGAAAAATTAGCCAGTCCTCAGAATTGACAGTTGAAATTCAATATAAATCTTTAAAATTATACAGCTAGGGGTGGGACTCCCTGAAAAATAAATAAAAGTTTCCCAACGAAGAATTCTACGAGCCTCAATTATCTCCCACAACTGGGAGAATCTGGAAATATGAAGCCAAAGTTAGGGGTTCACAGCAACCATTCTCCAAAGTGTCATTCAAGTGGGTTAAAGGTGCACATTAGTTCGACACGCATACCTCCTGCTCCTTTTCAAGAGAATAAATAATTACAGTGATTTCTCTTTGAAATGTGCAGCTTGGGGTTGGGTGTGGAGGAGCCAACATAATGGAGCCGGGGCTTCAGCCTGAAGTAAATAAAACGGTGAAATATATTTAGCAAGTGATCACCCAGGCACTAGCAAAGAGATAAAAGCGCCATCTCGTCATGCTTAAAGAAATGTACGAATACCAAGTTCTAGCAAAAAAGGAAATAATTATAGGAACTCCAAATGGGAATGGGGGATGGGGACAGTAAGTCTTCCAAGTTCTAAATGTCCACCTTGACTCTCACCCCCCAACCCCAACCCCAGAGCTGGTCTGTTGTTTTACCTCCGTCACAGTGGCTGCACTTTAAATTTCTAGCAGCCCAGCCACTAAGAGGAATTCTGTTCCTCCAGACAGCGGCTCTGTTGCTGCCGTTCAAGGTAGTTCTAACTGAATCTCTACCGTTCTAATACAGCTCAAGATTCAAAGGCTGGAGTGAGAACCTGCGAGATCAGAGAATTAGAATGGCAACTGCTACCTTTCTCTCTTTGTGGGCTTTCTGGAAGCCACTCCCTTCCATACCTTCCCAACTAATAAAACCACACTAAGCTCCTCCCTGCTACTTCCGGTCAACCAGTTGCTAACCCCACCTCTCTGAGCCCAGGTTAAATGCAACACATCTTTACATAGTTAACAAATGCAGCATGGACGAATGTAGCACAGCTTTGCCGGTTCAACAGATCTTCCACAACATAGGTCAGTTTCTCAGGTGCTTCTGGTTGACCCATTTTCTAGACTATGTCCATATGGTAAGCGTTCAGCTGAGCGAATGCTTACATTGCTATGGCCTCAAGGTCAATGTGAGCGGTCAAGCTAGTGGTGGCCATTTGTGGTCCTTCCTTAGACGGCTGTCATGATCCCGGTAAGACTACCACTTTCCAGCTTTCTCTTTCTTTCCACACAAATCCGGATTCGATTGGTTCTTGGCATTTTGCCTAAGATCAAGAGTAATGTTAGGGTCTGTGAGAAGTCCCAAAACATTTATTATACCACGTGCATATGGGATCACTCACCTGTACAAAATGGCAAGGTCTTTGAGAGGGACATGTGCACTTCTTTTAAGCACAGCTAAGGGGAGTTCTTAGGGCGGCTAGGTCATTTGATAAGATTGGCTTAAGCAAGTGGCAATCATATTAGTAAATTCCAATTGGCCAGAGCTGGTAAGGGGTTGATTGGGGCTATAGCTTTTCCATTTTGGGACGGGACTGGACAAGTCCCAGGTTTTGTCCTTATTTGGTTATTACCTGTGGGTGGAGGAGGGGTTTGGCCCAGGCCTAGTAGGTGCAGGAACTGAGGCCTAGTTCTTAACTGAGTTATTAGGGGCCTGTCATGATATTTGCCTGGCCCTCTCAAGTAAGACTGGAAATCCACTTACAACCAGTCCCCAGTGCTGAGGATCAAACCTAGAGCTTGCACATGCTAAGCAAGTGCTGTGCAACTGAGTTACCTCTCCAGCCTTCTTTTTGTGTGTTTGCTCTTGTTTTGCCCTCTAACTCTCTCTGTAGTCAAGGATGGCCTTGAGCTTCTGTGCCTCCAGTCTACACTTCCCCATCTTGACACAGCAGGTGTGCGCCTCTACACTCTTCATCAAAGGAATGACTTTCAAAAAAGCAGGCAACTTGGTGGTGGTGGTGGTGGTGGTATGTATGTGTATTTGACATGATTCCTGGAAAACGAGAACAAACATCTAGTCTACTCACTTCCAGCTAAGAGACAGACAACAGACCAAAAGAATAGTACCGCCAAAAAGTCCAGTTTAGTGCGCCAGTGAGTTTATTGGAGTCACTCATAGGAGCATGGGCAAGGAGAGACATGGACTTAAAGGCACCTGCACCACCAAAAAGCCCAGCCCACCACAGGGGATTACAATGGAAAGCTGGATCTCAGAGTTCAAGGTCAGCTTGGTCTATAGAGAGAGTTCCAGGCCAGCCAGGAAATCCTGTTTTGGGGGAAAAAGGAGGAGGAAGAGAAGGAGGAGGAAGAGGAGGAGGGGGAGGAGAGGAGAAGAAGAAGAAGAAGAAGAAGAAGAAGAAGAAGAAGAAGAAGAAGATTAAGAAGAAGAAATATCCTCATACTATATCGACAGCACTCGGAAGCCCTCTTTATTTTTATCTTCTGGGATTGGGTCTCATGTAGTCTGTGTTGACCTCAAACTTACTATGTAGCTATGTGGCAGAAGATAACCTTGAAGTTTTCTGATCCTCCTGTTTCCACCTTCTATGTGCTCAGATGGTAGAGATTCATTAAAAAACAAACAAACAAGCCTGGCGTTGGTGGCGCACGCCTTTAATCCCAGCACTCGGGAGGCAAAGGCAGGCGGATCTCTGTGAGTTCGAGGCCAGCCTGGGCTACCAAGTGAGCTCCAGGAAAGGCGCAAAGCTACACAGAGAAACCCTGTCTGGAAAAACCAAAAAACAAACAAACAAACAAACACAAAAAACATTTTTGTGTGTGCTAGTGATCAAACTCAGGGCTTGGTGCATGCTGGGAAAGTACCCTGCCAACTGAGCTACATCTCCAGCTCCTTACATCTTTTTTAATCTCATTGCCACGTGTAGGTTCTTGCCTCTTACCCTGTCTCTCTAGCCTCTCTCTTGCACATTGAATCTTTGAGGAAGGCAGAGATTAGAAGAACCCGAGATGGGGCTGTGTAACTGGGACTTATCCTACACTTTCACAGGCTTTTGTCACTGTGGTGGCCTAAGAAACTCAGAAGTAAACACACACCCAAGCTCTTTTCTGTTTTGCCTGATGCTTTAATGCTGGTACTATTTGCTGGATTTTCAGGCTGATACAATTTCTTCAAGGTCGATATTCAGGTAGTTGGGTGGAAGATCTGATAGTTCCCTTAAATTGCACGTTAGTATTTCACAGCAGAACTGAGAGGACCTGCAACGAACAGAAAAGGCAAAGGGCTGGATGTAGCTGGCGGTATAGCATACAGAAGGTCCAGGGTTGGGATCAACTCTGGGGTGGGGGTGGGGGCAGGGAAGAGCTTACTGGTTAGCATGCGGGGCGGGTAGTGAGTTTTGGGATTGCTTACAGAAATTCTAAAATGTATATTCATTTCCATTCCTGTCGGGTAGAGTTAGCAACAGCTGCAAGTGAAGAAGTTGCGAAGACATTTTTTGTGTGTGTCTGTTTTCGTGGATGCATGGAGGCTTAGACGGTGGGAGCTGAATGGCACTGTGCTCCAGTAAAGACTTAAGAAGGAGTTTTTTCCCAGCCCTCTTTCCCTGTGCCTTTCATCTTCACAGTGTGATGTGATGTTAATGCACCAGCTACCATATCTATGTTTGTGGGAACAGGCAAAGAGCACACGCGCAGGGTCCTTTGAGGACGTTTCCCTGGAAGCTGTCTAGCAACACTTCTCCTTCTTGGTCACTGACCAGGACCTAGTTTCATGGCCACTGGGAACTAATAGGGAAGGTGGGGAAATGTGGGCTTCTTCTTCGGCTTTGTGTCCAAACACGGTGCTTAGATTTCTATCGAAGAAACGGAGAGTAGACAGCGGAGGCAGAGACAGCCAACAGTCTGGTCAGTGTTGTTTTCTAAATAATCGGGGCTGGGACGGAACAAGTGACTTTCATCACGTCTCTAAATGTCAGGGAGCCTAGGTTAAAGGTATTAAATGTCTATATTTATTTGATGATGACAGAGGCTAAAGATGCTACTTTTGTAAGGGAGGTTTTGTGGTGGACTGATGTGCTTGTCTGGATTCAGTGAACCATGCTCACCTTAGGCACATCCTAAGCCACTTTCCCCAGGGGCAGCCAGCCAGCCAGAGCACCCCAACCCCAGGAGCCCAGAGAACCAGTCAGAAGTGGCAGTTGCAATCGGCAAGCTTTTCTGAGCAGGTGCCAGCTTGTCATTGTCCCTACAGAAATGTCTCTGTTACTTTGTGCTGTTCAGCTCCAACACCCTCACTTGGACTGCCTCTCCTTCTCCAGTTCAGATGCCTCTGTGGGGAGCGTTCTCCCTGCTTGTCCACTCAAATCTCCCTTTGTTCAGAAAGAATCTTCCCTCTCCCTCTGTGCTTGACCTTTCCACACGACCACAAGCTCAAGAATGTGATCTTTGCACACGACGACGCTGTGAAATCCAGCAAGAAGGTTTCAAGGGGGCGGGCCCTGCACTTGCTTCAGGAGAGGTTTTGTTTGCTGCTGGTCCTGCTACTCACCCTCCTCCCCACTGCTCCTCCTCTTCCTCCTTTTGTCTAAGTAGGCAGGTTTTTCTCAAGTGACTTTCATCACGTCTCTAAATGTCAGGGAGCCTAGGTTAAAGGTATTAAAGTTGGGTGTGGTTCAATATGCTTATCCTGAGTGCTGGGACGGGAGGACCTTAAGTTTGAAGTCAGCCTGAGTGCAGGGCAAGATCTTGTCTCAAAAGCAAACAACCCCACCTCCAAACCCCACCCAACCAATCACACACACAAAGGTATTAAAAAAAAAAAAAAAAAGAGCCGGGCGGTGGTGGCACACGCCTTTAATCCCAGCACTCGGGAGGCAGAAGCAGGTGGATCTCTGTGAGTTCCAGGCCAGCCTGGTCTCCAAAGTGAGTTCCAGGAAAGGCGCAAAGCTACACAGAGAAACCCTGTCTCAAAAAACAAAAAACAAAACAAAACAAACAAACAAACAAACAAAAAAAACCAGAGAGAGAGAGAACATAAAAAAGTTCTAAACTTCCCTTGAACTAAAAAGCTGCCCTGAGATCTGTGTTTGGGATAGCAATATTCTATTTACAAGTAGTTTAGTTTCATTATTGTGTACTAGACAAAACTTGCTCTTAAAGAGGAGCGTGCTTGCCTTTCTGAATTAGGTTTTTTTGTTTTGTTTTGTTTTGTTTTGTTTTTATGGTTTTTCGAGACAGGGTTTCTCTGTGTAGCTTTGCGCCTTTCCTGGAACTCACTTGGTAGCCCAGGCTGGCCTCGAACTCACAGAGATTCGCCTGGCTCTGCCTCCCAAGTGCTGGGATTAAAGGCGAGCGTCATACCGCCCGGCCTGAATTAGGTTTTAATCCCTACAGCAAGTGACAATTCAGTAAGACATCTGGATTGGGGCTCAAGACACTGTTAAAAATGGCTGTCAAGTTGTGTAGCTTGGTCTGTTCCTAAGGTTCCTAGCAGTGAGATCAGGACCTGTCCCTGGTGCTTAGCTGGCTTTTGGGAACCTAGTCCCCATGCTGGATTACCCTGCCCAGCTTTTATAAAGAGGGAGGAGTTCGGTCCTACCTCAACTTGATGTGCCATGCTATGTTCAAGCCCATGGGAGGAGGCCTGCTCCTTTCTGAATGGAGATGGAGGAGGAGTGGGTGGATGGGGAGGGGGATAGACGGGAGTCGGGGGAGGGAACAGAAACTGAGGTAGGTATGTAAAATAAAGGGAAAAATATTAATAAAAAATGGCTGTCTATGAAGGTAGGGCTTTAGCCAAGTTGATAGCATGTTTATGTGGCATGCATAAGACCCTGGGTTGATCCCCAGCACCCCATAAAACAAGCATGGTTGTGTTGTACCCGTGTCTTGAAACCCCCAGAGACTACCAAGGAGCCAGTAGCCCTAAACAGCTGCTAACTAGCCCTGGCCAATTAGAACGTTGTAATATGATTGCCACTTGCATAAGCCAATCACATCAAATGACCTAGCTGGCCCTAGGAACTCCTCTTAGCTGTGCTTAAAAGGAGCCCACATGTCCCTCTCAAGGTCATCGCCATTTTGTATAGGTGAGTGACCCCACATGCATGTGGTATAATAAACACTCTTGCTGATTGCGTTGTGATTGGTGGTCTTCTGGAGACTTCTCGAGCACCCTAATAGCTACTTGAGATGTGAGAATGGCCCAGGGCTGAGGAATTTTTTATCAGTTACAAGGAGGAGAGCAAGCAGACTGGATCCACATGGCTGGATGTGCCCCTCTCCCACCACCCCCAATTCAAGTGTACTTAACATAGGCTCCCTCCAGGAGAGAGGTTGGTGGCTACTGGCTACAATTCAAGGAAAGCAGTATGAAGCAACTAGGAAACAATTATTGCTATTAGTTGCCTAACAAGAGACAAGACCTTGTCTCCCCACCCTACCCTGACCTGGGCAGGGTCTCATGAATCTCAGGTACCCTCAAGCTCTCTAACTAGCTGACCTTGAATTCCTGATCTTTGTGTCTCCTCTTAAAAGCTAGGATGATTGGTGAACACCACCATAACAAGTTTTATGTGGCCCTGGGGGTCACACACAGAGCTTTTATGCACGCTGCATGCTAACTAAGTGCTCAGCAACTGAGCTACGTCCCCTCAGGACTGTGTCTCTTATTTGTCGGCATATCTCAGCACCCAGCATAGCAGTGCAGATTTTGGGCACCTAGAAAATGCTAATTAAATGAAGGGTTGCTCAGGTGGAACTAGAGCTTGGTGGTTTTCATGTGCTGTTTCTCTATGTAAGACTTTCCTAAATGCTGTGCGGTGGTGATGCACACCTTTAATTCCAGCACTCAGGAAGCAGAGACAGGCAGAGCTCTATGAGTTCGAGGCCAGCCTGGTCTACAGAGCAAATTCCAGCACAGTCAGGTCTACACAAAGAAACCATGTCTCAACACCCTCCCAACCCCCAAAAAAGGACAGTCCTAAACATTTTGAAAAGATATGTGAATGATAAATTGGGTATGATGGCACATACTCATAATCATACCACCTGAGGATGAGGCAGGAGGACTGTGAGTTTAAGGCCAGCCTGGGTTATATAGCAAGATCCTGTTTCAAAACAAAAACAAAACAAATAACAGAACACAAAACTACATGGACTGGGGTAGCTGTGTGCTGCAGGGACAGTGGAAGGCTGGCCTGTGGACTGAAATGCAGAGAGGAAAGGAAGGCCGAGGCGAGGACCTCTGGGTCCAGACCCACCCTTCATTCTTCTCCAGCCGGAACAGAGAAAGTCCGTTCTCAACTTTGGCCTGAGGATTACTCACGGGAGACTCCAAATCCAAATCAAAGAAACTGACTCACTGATTCAGTTCCATGGAATCCTGAGGTCACTTGAGCTCATTACGCCTCTTTAACATGTACTTGTTATTTCAGGCTATGAGAGGACACCTTCATGAGCTGTTCTTTGTCCTGCACCAAGAGGACGCAGGATGTTACCGAGTCACAGTAAAAGAGAGAGTGTGGATCGTAATGAACTTCAGTGGCAGTCACACATAAATTACCTTGCCACATCTGAAAGCAGAACATTATTGGTAATGTTTATGATTGTGATATGATAATGATACCTATAGGATATGATAATTTTTACATGATAATGTAAATAACAGGATCATTTTTACATCTTCTCAGTGATAGAAATCTCTACTTTTTTCCTAATGTAGAATAAAAATATCAAAGTCAGGTTACATTTCAAGTCACTGAACTGGGGTGGGTCAGAACTGCTAGTGTTTAAAAAATGTGAACAACATTCTTAATATAGCTATTTGTGACTAACCAGTGGGTGTGGCACCCAGGAGAAAACAATAAACTCACTCACTGTGTATTTGAAAAATCAAGAGTTTATTTTTCTTCCCTTTTCAAGTTAGATTTCAGAACATTACGGTTTTGTTTTGTTTTTTTAAACAAGACATTATTTAAGGACTTACCCTAAATTCCTCCTTTGAACAAGCTGCTGCTGCTGATGGGTAACTGGGCATTTAAATGCTGTTAAATGGCACAAAAAATTCAACAAACAAATCAGAAAAATGCAAAATGTGCCTTCCTCCAAAATCCCTATCTTTGAAATTAAATCTTATTTCCTTGCCCTGTAATTGTTATGGTAATGCAAGATACAAGTAATAGATTTCATGAGCAACCTGGATATTGTATAAAAATTGATCTGTCAATCTCATCAGTGCAATGGTATCATAATCTGTTGGCCATTCTACCTGCCAAGCGCTTGTTAAACATTACAGTAGCGTCAGATTGACCCCGCAGAATCAACTGTTATAAAGATCTTATAGGTGAGACGACAAAGAGTTGGAGAACTAAAAAGCCTGACAAGACCTGTCGGCACCACTTTTGCCGATGCTCGAGCCTGCTAGAGCGTGAATCCAAACTCCTGGCTGACGGGGGTGGATCTAAGGCTAGAACTTGCACTGAGCAGGGCACGAAGCAGTGGGACTGGATTCTCAGGGAAGGGCTCTAACAGGCCCGAGCATCGGCAAGCATGGTGCCGACAGGTCTTGTCTTTTACCCTTCTCCGCCTTGCTAAAAACCGTTAGACTACATTCCTCAAGCTAGCCCCCAAGGTCCATTCCCCTATTTGGCCACTTCCTCCTCCTGAGGCTGACGACCAAGGTCCAGCTATCAAAGTTTTGAAGTCCAGCAATCAGAAGTCCCCTTTTGGGTGCCCTAATTAACATGCCCAATTAAACAAACTCATCCTAACACAGGGTTTTCCCTTTGTGAAGTACCATTTGCCTATGGGCCGCTTCTGTCTCCTCTTTGTCCAGAGTCAGTCCTTTGTTCCCCATCTGGGACAAATATCCCTTCCCCCACCTCCTTCCCCCCTTTCTCCCCTCTCCCCTGTTCCTTTTCCCTTCTCCCTTGTCCTCTGTCTTCTGGCTTTGTCTTTTATTCCCAGCCCCTGTCCCTCTGGGGCAAATAAATCTCCTTTGTGCTGACAACTTGGTCTTGGTGTGTCCTGTGCTGACTCTGGTCCTTTCACTCAGTACTAGAGAGGGGGAACAGAAATCCCTTGAGTTCAAGACCAGCATGGGCTACACAGTGAGTCTGAGGCTATCCTGGGCTAAATAGTGAGACCTTATCTAAAACCAAACAGGAAAACAACCAAAAAAAAAAAAAAAAAACACCAAACAAAAAACACCCACTTCTCCAGAAAACTCTTGTGCTATGTGATTGCTAATCCCAGTTCTGCGTTGCCTCATGGGGCATGCACTATACTGTGGGTTTTACAAGCATGCTTACTTCTATGTTGGGGGATATTTGATCACACTGCGAACCCCGAGTTTGCATTTGTGTTAATTAAATACAAGTAACCTTGGTCAGGAGGCTGCATTAGCAACTGGTTGACAGGAAGTAATCATAGAGTCTCAGAGAGCATCCAGGAGAGATAGAGAGACACAGGAGGTAGTAGGATGGGGTTTGGAGTAGTGCAGGTTTTTCTGGTTTGGTGAAGCGGAAGCCCATTTCTTCCACTGACGCCAGCAAGGAGAGGGGGCTAGCTAGTTGCTACTCAGCCTCCCTGAGCTCGCAGGTTTTCACCCCAGCCTTTGACTCTTGAGTCTTGGTAACTGCGGAGCTTCAATGGCTGGTTGAGAGAGCAGTAGACTAAGGCTGTGCTGCAGGTAAAACAAGACTTCTGTGTGTACTTCTGTAGGCGGGGAAATTGGAGAGCTGAGACAAATTTTTTTTATTTGTTTTTACTGTTTTTAATTATGTATATCTGCATGTGGGTATGTGCACCTGAGCGCAGGTACCTGTGGAAGTCAGGGGTTTCAGGTCCTCTGGAACTGGAGTCATGGGCGGTTGTGAGCAACCATGTAAGTGGTTGTGAGCCACCAAGTGAGTGCTGGGAATTGAACCTATGCCCCCTGGAAGAACAACCAGCGCGCTTAACCACTGAGCCATTTCTTCAGCCCTAAGAGGCAAATATTAATTTTTTTCACTGTTGTTGTTATTGTCTTCTTTTCTTTGTCTGAGATAGGTGTTAACTCTTTACAGCCTGGCTGGCCTGGAATTCACTGTGTAATTAACTCAAGCCCCTAAGATTTACAGACTTCCACCAGGCCCAGTTTATCCTTTTCTTTTTTCTTTTTTAAAATTTGATGTGCATTGGTTTTTTTGCCTGTGTGTATGCATGTCTGTGTGAGGGTGCCAGATCTCCTGGAACTGGAGTTACAGACAGCTGTGAGCCACTATGTGGGTGCTGGGAATTGAACTCAGGACCTCTGGAAGAGCAGCCAGTGCTCTTAGCCACTGAGCCATCTCTCCAGCCCCTCATCAATTTTTCTTAATAATCCATTTTTAAATATAACTTTAAAAGTTACCTTTTGTCAGGTTTGGTGGCACAAGCCTTTAGTCCCAGCACTTGAGAGGCAGAGACAAAGGAAGTATCTCCATTGAGTTCCAGGCCAGCCTGGTCTGCAAAGTGAGTTCCAGGCTATCCAGGGCTAAGTAGTGAGACTCTGTCTGAGGGGGAAAAAGTACCTTTTCAGATAACCGCCAACCTCACTTCACTATAGATAGCAATGAACGAAATGGACAAAACTACAGCCTAACCCCAAAGATAAATTTGAGATTTGAATTGCTCAAGCACATGGTAAAACCTTCTAAGATGGAAATGACTCACAAGTGCCTTGAAGGGTCTCCCCTTTGGGCTTCTGAACCTTGGCACTATCTAGTGGAGAAGGAAGAAAGGGAGAGACAAACAAAAGCTGCAGCAGAAAGCCTGACCCACACTGTGGGAACTCTTCTTCTTCTTTGTATTGCTGAAGCTGTGGGACCTGGGGCCTCCCACACAGAGCAGGATGTCCCTTCCAGAGTTTGCTAATTCTTAGGGGTACCACACTGCTGACTTTACCCAAACCAGTCAGTCCTCAGCCTGCTTCCCCCGCTTCTGTGCAAACCACACCTTCCCTGCACTTCCTCTGCCCGATGACTGACCTTGAGACTTCTGCAAGGGCCTTCTAGGACCCCGCAGGGATCTGTACTATGTGATCTTCTTTTACAGAAGTCACTTTGTTTGCTTGTTTTTTGAGATAGGGTTTCTCTGTGTAGGTTTGTGCCTTTAGAACTCACTTTGTAGCCCAAGCAGGCCTCCGACTCACAGAGATCCACCTGCCTCTGCCTCCCGAGTAAAGGTGTGCGCCCCCACCGTCTGGCTCAGAAGTCACTTTTGTGTCTGTGTGTCTACCAAACCCAGTTAAAAGGCATCCGTGGCACATTTTTACCACATACCCTAGAGGAGGATGCTCAAGGATACACTGTACAGAATCAGGTGTGAAATATTGCCAGTGGATTTTGAGGTCATTCACTTATTCAGCGGGTAGATAGTGAATGCACGTAAAATTCTAGAGACACTCTGCTAGGCATAGTTCCCATTTCACACTGGTGAGCACCCGGAGATGGCTAATAGGGGATGGTGCTGACCCAGACAGACTCATTTCCTGTGTCCCCAGTCACAGACCATCACTGCCCAGGGCAGTCTGCTCACATTGAGATGTCACTCCACACATCTCTATGTTGACTTTCGTCTGTGTGCAATACTGATATCTATCACCTAGAATTCTATTTCAATATATCTGTCTGTCTGTCTCTCTCTCTTTCACTAGGGTCTCACTATCTAGTCCTGGATGGCCTAAAACTTGCTATATAGACCAGGCTGGTCTCAAACTCACAGAGGACTACCTGCTTCTACCACTCAAATGTTGAGATTAAAGGTGGTCTCCACTATGCCATTCACTTGTATTGTTCTTTTAAATGGCGTAAACAACAATCATTCCCTTGCCCGTACTCTGACAAAAAGTCTAGGAACACTGTCGTTTAAGTTAATGGAAATTTAACTTAAGCCAGAGTGGTTCACAATGGTCTTGTGTCCAATCATAGAAAATGAATAGATGTATGCTCTCTGTCTCCTAGGTGGTGTCTCTACAACTAAACTATCTTGAGATTGCATTTCACCCCAGTCAGAAAGGCTACCATTAAGAAAGCACAAACAAACAAACAAACAAACAAACAAACCAGAAGCTGGACATGGTGGCCCACGCTTTTGATCCTAGCACTCAGGAGCCAGAGGCAGGCAGATCACAGAGTTCAAAGCTAGCATGATCTACATGGTTCCAGAACAGCCAGGACTACATAGAGAAACCCTGTCTCAAACACACACATACATACACACACACACACACACACACACACACACACATCAAACAAATGCTGGCTACAGTGGAGGTGGCAGGCCTAATACATTGCT
>CABHPH010147966.1:17829-29029 GCA_902168325.1 Peromyscus nudipes | reverse complement strand
ACCAGGCTGACCTCGAACTCACAAAGATCCGCCTGGCTCTGCCTCCCGAGTGCTGGGGTTAAAGGCGTGCGCCACCACCGCCCGAACACGTGCCATTATATTTTTCTCTCATTCATTACCTCCCCATTGTCCTCACCTATCCTCTTTGGTTCCACCCTCACCCTGGGTAGTTCCATTCTTCTGCCCAGATAGCCCAGTGGCTTTGTTTTCTTTACCTAGAGAGGAACTGAGATGTCCAGATTTAAAACAATGTGAGGTACATGGTTGACAACACGAACGCAAAAGAGCTTGGGCTCTGAACTGGCACATTCGCTCTTTTAACGTAGATGGATACGTGGCATTATCATCTACAAAGTTCACAGCTGAGAACTGCACCGTTGAGTGACAAAATAACCTCATAGTGTTCTAAGTGAGTTTTATGGTTTTGTGCTGGGTTGCCTTCGTGGCTATCCTTGGGTGCATGTGGCAATGGGTGCAAATTGGACTTGCCTGTCAGACATGTACACAGTAGCTCAGCACAGCTTACTGTTTAGCTTAGAGAGAAGCAATTCTGGACAGGGCAAGAGGAGTCTGTCTGTATTGCGGACTCAGTTCTCTCCGTTGGCATTCATTCTACATTCACAGGGCACACAGAATGAAGATGGCTGTGTAATTGCTAAAAAGAAACTAGACATTTTCAGTCATCAGTAGACACCGAAAACATCCTAGTTTTTTTTTTTTTTTGTGTGTGTGTGTGTGGTATTTTACCTACTTGATAAGCCTTTTGAGAAAATGAAGGGCTCCACTATATCCCAGGCAAGTTTTTCATCTTTATGGTATGCAGACTTCCTGAGGGAAGAAGGATGTGTGTGGAAGGGCCCATGCCCTGTGTGAATCAGCGCACACCTGATAGTGAGTGCCAAGGCGGCATCTCCTGGCAGCACTCATGGTCCCAGCAACCCTAGCTAAGCCACCCTTCTCCTCCTCCCTGGTACAGGCTTGGCTGCGACAAGCACTCAGGTAGCGTTGTGTGGGGTTGGCACGTCAGAGCTAAAGCCGGTAGAGGTGGTTTTGGTTTCCTTTCAGTGACTCAGCGCTCCCCCTTTTTAGTTTGGAAAGGGCTTTGTTACTTCAATGGGCTAGATTCAATAAAGCCTTCTGTTCCCATTTCTGTAACACAGTTGGGGTGTGTGTGTGTGTGTGTGTGTGTGTGTGTGTGTGTGTGTGAGACTCCCGAGCATGCCATCCCTCCAGGTGATGAGGGCTACCTGTCCCTTTTCTTAGCTAGTTTCCCAGAAGGGGTTATCCCCATCTTTCTTAGGAAATGAGAGAGTTCAGGGGAGTCTGAGTCAACGTGGCTAAGCTGCTGGGTACCACACAAAGTGTTAAAAGTCCATTTGCCTGTCCACACTCCCCGCCCGCCCCCCACAGAGCAGACTCAGGATGTCAAGCAGCCTTTTTGGTGTTTTTTCTACTGGAAAGTCCATCTGCTATTTCAAACATGAAACAAGTCAATTTGCATGTTGGGCATCGTGCCAAGCTCTGGACTCCTGCTGGTGAATAAGACAGACTGGGCCCTGTCTTGGGATGTACAAGCTGGGAGGGTAAGACAGGCAAGTGCTGTACTCAATGATAAGAAGGTCTATCAAAGAAACACACAGGGGTGCCTAACAGATGGGCCTGGCTTAATGGGAACCCAGCAGAGTCTGAGCAAAGACTGGAGGAGGAGAGTGGGTCTGGCTAGAGGGCAGAGAGGTACCATGGAGCCTTAGGAAAAGAGAAGCTGGAAGAACTGAGGCAGCCACAGCCAGCACCCAGTGGGCACACACACACACACACACACACACACACACACACACTCACTCACTCATTGGCTCCACTAATCCTTTTCAGTAGCTCAGATAGTCAGAATGGATAGAGAGACTCAAAACCTACAGACAAACTGGGCAGGAGACAGTTACATCAGAAACACCTGAAAGTTGGTACCAGGGAAACAGCTTGGGCATGAGAAGTTGCTTAAGGCCACTGTTGAGGAGGTCCTCCGGATGGGCTGCTTTTTGATGCATGGTACCACCCTTGCACTCTCATCTTGAAGAGCACAAGTTACTTGTAGAGAAGTTATCTGGAAGCCAAATATTGCTATTTCCACGCTAATTTATAAAGCGTAAGTATGTGGCTGCTGCCGCCATGTCCTAAAGTGACTTGCAGCTCTGCTTGAGCTCTTGGGATGTTTACTTTGAGACTATTCCTTCTCCCCATGTAGAGAGATGCTGGCTGGCCCCCAGATGTTTTGGTCAGGCTAGCCCAGGAGCCAAGCACATGAATGTTGGAGGTACCTTGGTTATTTTGGTCTCAGGTAGATGTCAGTCATAGGGGAAAGGGTTAGATCCTGGTCACAAGGATCCTTCAGCCACTTAAGCCATTTCACCTAGGCCTAGACATGGTGGAGCAGCGATGGGAAGCCCTCACATGCTCCAGATGTTTGTCATGCTTAAAGTGACAGCATGATGCCAGATACCTGGAAACACTGCTGTAGTGGCACATACTAAGAATAGAACAGCAAGACAGTGTGGACAGGTCAACACTGAAGGGGACCGATGTCACACTTCTTGTCAATCCTCTTTCCTGTTCCCCATGGGACTGTCCACATCTCCATCATAGGTCTTACCATGTCGCATTAAGGGCATAGCATAGCCCAGTGGTTTAAGAGCTTGGGTTTTGGAGTCAGGAATGTCTTTCGTTTGCATTTGAGTTTTACGAAGAGCACTAGCTGAGCAATCTCGAGTGGCTCAGTCTTTTGTAAGTCTGCTTCCCCAGCTGTTAGGAGAATACTGGGAACGGACTGACATCATGGAGTATTTATGATTCAGTTCAGTAGTGCATGCAAAGCACTGTTACTGTGTGTTCAGTCAGTGGTGAAGATGTCTCTTGGCCAAGAGCTGCTTTCAATGTATTCTTTCATACACACTTACCTCCAAATTCATTTCAGTGCCTTGAATATAATAAAGGCTGCTGGATGAAGGATAACCATGAAAGTTATAAACCTTAAGACTGGCTTGTTCTAGTGCAAGGGGGAACTTTGTATATTTTTGGAGCTAACCAATTAGGACAATGATGTGTCATTTCTGCCATGAAGTCACCTCTGGCATTTTAGATCTCCACAGCTGGGTAGGACCTCCACAGCATCCCCCATCACTGCCAGTTCAACCAGTCACATGATGCCTGCGAGATCTACGTGGAGTGGCTTGCCCAAGATCCTCTAGTCACTCCCCCCAAACTCTCCCTCTCTCCCCACCTTTGCATTTGAGGGCTGTTTGGTGTGACTGAGGCTGCTCACTAACCTCTTGCATTAAGCCATCCGAGAGAGCTTGTGAAAGGGGTAGATGGGAACATAACCGCAGGCCATGGGGGTTGTGTGTGACCCTCTCCCTTACCCATCTGTCTCACTGGTCCGGAATGGTGACAATGAGAAAGCCATTTAACAAAGCTAACAGGCTAGAGGGAGGCCACCATTTTTCTGCAGTTAATGCTGGGGTCTTTGGCATCTCCTTTATCTCAGTATTTTAAGGCATACGTGTCCTGACCATAACTTACTGGGCTGTATCTGGTGACGCCTATTAGGTTCTACTTTGGTTTGTTCAGCCCAAGTATACAAAATGTCAGTCTAATTACTTGTAAGTCTCATATGAATGATGAAATAGATACCCACGAAACACAGGAGAGGGCCTCTTTAAACGAACAGAGGAAGAAGCTGTTTCTAGCTCCACTGTGGACAGTTCTACTTATTTCAGTTCATGTCAAAACAGGGTTATCGGGACATAGTGTGCTATTTTCAATCCTCTGTAAGCAGCGAATTTGCATGTATCGTGTAAGATGCTACCAGACAGCATTGTTCAAACAGTAAGCGAAAGAAAACAGCATGAGTTGGTAACGCCGGAACATCTGTTCTCAGAGAACAGAGCCAGCTAGAGGCTCCCTCTGCCCCCCATGGCTGGGCACATACAAAGAGCCAGGATCAGCCTGGATGCATTTCATTTAGAATAAAGCAAAAATGCTCCTAACATCCATTTTTGTTAGGAAAAGCATACCATGGGCAAGGCCACGGGAGGAGAGTGGGGAAATCCAGATGGGTAAGTTCTGAAACTCACAGCTGCCTTCACACAGCTCAAAATAAGTCTGCTTCCAAGAATGGTTTCTATTCACACCGAAATCCTGAATCATGTAAAACAATGACATCTTCATTTTCTAAGTTCTGAGTCCTTCCTTAGGCTACGTGGCTCCCTTGGCACTCACAGGACTTAGGAGAAAGCCTTCTCAATGCTGAGAGGCTGGTTCTACTGCGAGGCAGAGAGAAGGCACAAGGGTTGAGCCACGATGACTATTTCTATGAGCAACATGGATGGTTCAAAGGGCGGATAACTGACTGACCACAAGCTACTCAATTCATGTAAGAAGGTGATGCATGCTTTTCTTTTAAAATAAAACTTAATGCACACTTGGGCATCAGCACCCGGTTCTATTTAAATGTTTTTCTTTTCTGTTTTGTTTTGTTTTTAGGGTTTCTCTGTGTAACAGCTTTGGCTGTCCTGGAACTTTATAGACCAATCTGGCCTCGAACTCACAGAGATCCACCTGCCTCTGCCTCCCAAGTGCTGGGATTAAAGGTGTGCGGTTTTGTCCAAAATGGAACATTAACAAACTATTAGCAGTTCGGTAGAATTTTCAGAATCCACTTATACTCATGTTTAATTTGCTGACTTTCTAAGTTGTAACAGAGGTGGCACAGGAACATGTCCTCTTGAACTACCTGGTTCTAAAGTTTTTTTTTTTTTTTAATACATATATTCCTGGACAATAGAAAATAAATGTTTCCTTTTGCATTTTTTATAGTTTCTACTTTTTAAAATTGTATGGAGTTCACACATGGCTAAGAAAAAAGGATACAGTGGGCAAGGCCATGGCAGAGGAGTCTGGGGAACGCAGATGGGTAAACTCTCAACTCTGCAGCTTAGGAATCAAAAAATTTCCAAGGTCCGAGGTGGTCCAGCCAATGTCTCCTCCAGGAAGTTAAAGGGGTGGGGGAGCTGTGACAGCCAAGGAAGACTGAGGACTTTGGCGTAATGCGACAGAAGTGCTATCAGAGGTACACAGCCACCACTCCTAATCCCAGACAGCCTGGCAGGCTGCAGGGGCGGTCACTCTGCCGTCTCCATCTCTACTTTTACTTTAGCCAAGGCTATCTCGGGTGGCTGTGTTCCTTGGAGTAACAATTGAGATCCGACTTGCGGCAGTCTGTATTATCCAGACTTCTTACCCAAGGATCTGATATTGTTTGCTGGACCACTTGGTTCTCATCCCCTTTGAGATGCCTGCCGGGGTGTGGAGGGACAAACCTATAGCTCTCTTCCAGCTTGCTTGCTTTTTCCCCTGAGGATGGAACCCAGGGCTTTTTCTATTCACTGGTAAGCCTTTTCCACTGCCACACTCCCAGCCCCTAGCTAGGATTGTGAGTACAAAGCTTACTTTCAGCTAATGCTGTTTTTCCAATTCCCCTTTATTTAGATTGTATTTTAAATAGGTTTTATTGTGCTGTATCTGTGTCTCTGCAAGTCCTCTTAAAAACCTGGGATGAGCATGCACAGACGTATGTTGGCAAGTTATACTATAACCAGTCTAAATAGAGGTAGGTCCTGCTTGCTATAGACATCTCAGGCAGATTAATGCCAAACACCAAAGATTCCACAAATAGTTATCACTTTCTGGCAAAATCATGTCCTTCATAGGACAATGTTCAATTCAAGGGAATCTGATGGACAGATGTTAAAAAGTAAAGACAGATTCAAATTTCCCCAGAATGCATTCTAGAATGTTGTTGCTGAATTTCAAGAAGGTTCACTAAAATGTTGACTCTTCTAGGTTAAAAGCAGAAGTCTGGATGGAAATGCCTTTGGGCACAGCACACTACCAGAGACAGATAACCAGAGGTGGGATCTTTATTTCACAAGTTTCAAGATACAGTACAAAACGAATCTGTACATCTCTCTATTAACAGGATTTGTGTACACAATTATAATACACTCCACCAGCCTTTACACTGCATTCCATTACATACAAAATAAATTTACAAAAGTCTGCTATGGTGTTCCTTCACAATGCCAGCTTATGCTCTTTAAAAACTTCCCTCAACATTTATAGTGGTCATACTTTGATCATGTCAACATTGCTTTTTAAATAAAAGAGAAATAGTGTCAGATTGTTCGTCAATAAATAGTAAAGACAGCACATCTGAATGGCTCCCTGCACATAACCAAAGGACCCTTCTTGTGCATAAAAAATCATTTTCTAAATGTGTAAACAGTCCCTTTAAGATACAAATCATTGGTATTTGGGGTTATTTCAAATTCTCTTGAAATTCCTAGCGGGTAGAGACACTTGGCTTCTCCTCAAAGAACACTACCCATTTAAAAACCAGACAATACAGCATCCAGGAATATTTTTCTCTCATATCTGAGCAATAACTAATGAAAAAAATTTTTTTTGCATAAAATAGTTTTCTTTTGCTCTGGTTATTTCTTGTATACCTCTGGCCATAATATTGTCTAATATACTTTAGAGTCACTTTCAAATACCAGCTGTTCCTGGAGTAAATACAAGCCTGCTCTTCTTGGCAGGGAGTGGGCCACCAGAAGCATCTTGTTCTGAAATGTACATGTGAAGTGTTAGTCCAAACCCCTGGAAAGGAAGGTCTTGCAGATGGAATTAGACACTGGTGCAAATGCCACACACATGAAGAGCTGAGGTCCCCATTTGGAGGCCTACATGTGTGCTCTCAAGCTACTGAAGAGCAAACGCGGGAACAGAGAAGGGAGGGAAAAACCAAGCAACCAGCCAAACAAAACCAAATTCCATGTCTACAACACCTAGCCATCGGCTCAGCACCAGCTCCCTGAAGGGGGTCTCTAGTGCTTCTCCATGGTAGAGACAAGGCAGGTGAGTGGTGCAATGTTCAGAAGTTAATCTTACATTCAGAAGAACAAACCTTCAAGAATATTAAGATTTAGGACCTGTATTTTTACATGAATCTGGTTTAGTTGTTAATGAATTTTTGAAAAAAAAAAACAGCCTTTGATTTACCTTTTTCTGTGCTATTGGCTAGTAACCAAGAAAACCTAGAAATCAGAAAGAAAAACTTCAAACACAGAAAGAAAAACTTCCCCTTTGTAAAACACCACTGAAGCAAACCCCGTGGTCTCAAGACTGTGAAACAGCTGGCTCCCCAGTGGGGCAGGCACAGCGGGGAACAGGGGCCGAAAGGGAGGACAAGACACCACAGAAGGCAGCAGGAGGGGTGGGCTGCCGGGGGCAAGGAAGCCACGCTCTAGCTGTAAATCTAAATCCTAATGCTAAAACTCCTGAATCCTGGAGTTGGCTTAATGTCACTGACATTAACTAGCTTTATTGCCACTTTATTCAAATGGATGCCATTAGTAAGTACTGTGCATTATTTTTTAAGAGAAACACCAAACTCAATTCCTATTCGCTTAGGTACCACGTCCCATGAGCGGTAAGAGAACAGGAGTAAAGCATTTTGAGACCATCTTTGAAAGAAGCCGTAAGAAGTGAATTATTTCAAACACGCTACCCAGACTTCTGGGTGCAAACGACCCAGGTTGGAAACAGAAGGTGGAAACAAGCCAAGGAAAGGACATCGGCAGCATTAACACAAAGGTCCCATCCAGCCTTAGGTAGTGTATGCTAGTTTAAGAAATATTTTCTCCAGGGCACTCTCTGAGTGAAGTAAAGATGGACACAAAAATGCTGCTGTCCAAGGAGATAATAGATGGGTGCTACAGGAAAACCAAAGAAGTCACAGTCACCTTAGAGTTTCCCAACTATTTATTTTTAGAGACTGGGTCTTGCTTTGCTGCCTAGGCTGGTCTTGAACTCCTGGCCTAAAGTGATTTTCCTCCCTCAGCCCCATAAGGAGCTGGGACTACTGGTACACCACTGTACCCAATCCCTCTAAATAACTTAAAACAGTACCTTCTAAATGAAGAGCGCTGCCACCATGGATCACGCTGGGCCGGGGGTGGGGCTGGCAGAAGAGGCAGAAGTGATGGCCCCCATTTACTGTACCACTCACAATCCAATCTTTAAGCACAGGACACTGAATAAGCCTTACTATTTACAGGCACTGCCCAAAGCAACGTTACGTTTTTGAGAGGAACACTGGCTGCCTCTCAAAGATCATCTTTTATGCATATGGCCTCTCTGTGGCCACCTCTTCAAATTTGGAGGCAAATATCTGGGAGGAAAGTTTGCTTACCAGGTATCCCATAATACTGTAAGCACACAAAAGAATACAACTTCACATTTAAAGCCTTCATGTTCATTATAGAAGAACTGAATCTAGTTCTGATTATAATCCCAACATCAAACCCAAAGTATTACAAACTCCACAAGTGATAAACTCAAGTTTCATGGCAGACAGGGATTACAGAAGAGAATGGAAAGGTGACTATGACTAGGCTGGTGTCAGTTCACTTATGGGGCGGTGGCTGCTGAATGCTGCCATTTACACAAACCACAAATTCACCTTAGGCTTTCTTTCATATAGGTGATTATGTGAAGCTCTCAATGTTTGTTGTTTTTGTATCTTTTAAAGCAGGCAATGTTCAAGTGTAACAGCCTTCATTTCCTAATGTTTACAACAGAAGGGTGATAATATGACAGCTAAGCAAGTGGCTGACTTTCTACAGCCACACCAAACTGTCAGAAAAAGCTCCCAGATCATACAGAACGGTACACCCAGGCCTTGGTTTTCACCATGCATTGGGTCTAACCCATCCTCAATGATCTGGGTTTTAGTATTACAAGGTAAGTTACTGCCTGCCGTATCCTGACAATAGTATTTCATATTCGAAGGTTTTCAGAGGGTTCTATGTTCTCTGTAAAGTAAGAAATGAAAAGTAAAATGAAACCTGGGGAGCAACGCATCAGCTGTGGGAGGGTGTGTCTCATCCCCCCAGAAGTCTGCTTAAGGCTGTTTTCTGATTTTTCCATTTCGTCCATCCTCTGGCTTCCGGACTACTCGCTATACTAAAACCAACAAGCAAGTCACACTGAGGGGCTGGGGGCAAGTTCCTATGTGAGTGCAGGAGTCGTCAGTTCACTGAGTTTTACTTCTGCTTCATCACGAGAAGTGGAGTTCACAAAGAATTCTTGAGCAAAGCCTTTCGGTCTTTGAGGAAGAGAAGTCAGCTAGGAAGTGTCAGTCGCCAGTACAGGAAACCGCTCCATAGTCCCTTTGAGTACAGAAAGTGCCAAATATGTGTACTTGGGTGTAGACTGGTACACTTTCCCAAACACCCTGAAGACGTCCTGTTTGGCTTGTTCTGTTTTTGACTTAAAGGCAAGTTCTATTCTCAGACTTAAGCATGTTTTTTATGGTTTAAACTCGCAACTGAGTTCTCCCAGGATGTCAATGCTCAGGACCTCAAAAGACATTGATGTAGGAACTTACACACATTGACAGGATGACAAAAGGACTCTCAGGAAAGACAGGTGGGTGCGGTAGACATGACTTGAGTGTCTTGTGTGTGTTTCCAGAAACAAGAGAGAAGAAGAAGGAAAGAGGAAAGCCACTGAGAGTTGTCATTCCATATGGCACTGAAGCAAACATCCCTGTAGCTCCAGCGAGAGCTACTCGTCCCTGAAAAGGAAGGCAGCAGGCTCTAAGCAGCTTCTGGGATCCCACACTTCCTCGAGCCTCTTCCAGGCAGTGGCCACCATCCAGAGCCCTAGATCAAATACAAGTGTTCTCAGCAAGCAGCTCCCTAGTGGTCACGGACCCAGGCGGGCGTGTGGCTGCTACTGTGGTGGCTGCTGCTCTGGCGGTCCGTCCTGCTGGGGAGGAGCTGCCCGTGGGCCCGGGGGCCTGGGTACTGGCATATCCTGGTGCTGTCTCTGCCTGTAAGCTATGACTGTACCCAACAGCAGTGCGATGATGGTCATGAGGTAAAGGTCCCATTCGGGTCCCAAAAGCTGGTCCATATCCAGGTGGGTGAATATATCTCGAATCTTAATGAGAACAACACAGAAAGTATTATCACTTCAATGTCAGCGAAAGAACTCTGAAAGCAGTTACATGAGAGCTAGTGATGAGCAGCAAGCTTTGAAGACTTGGACTCTAGGACACTGTAATGGTTCTAACAAGGGTTTAAAACGCTTCAGCTGCAGCCCACAATGATGTGTCTCAAGAACTAAGCTGCTGTGTCCTAATAGTTGACAACACCAAGTGAACTCTTTCCATCAGAAATCTAATGCAGCAATTTCCAGCTATTTCTCACAGTAGGTATTTGAAAGGATCACCAGGTTAACAAAAGAAACTGCAAAAAAAAATCTGCATCCTGGCATATCTTTAACCTGTCCACAGCGACAGCAGGCCAGCTGACCACTCGATTACCCGACAGATAGCTGTGCTTCTCCCGTGTGACTGAAGACTATAGGAGCAGGTGTCCATTGGTTGAACAAACACCTCTTTTTGGTTATGTTTTTTTTTTGTTTTTTTCTGAAACAGGATTTCTCTATGTTGCAGCTCTGGATGTCCTGGAACTCACTTTGTAGACCAGGCTGACCTCAAACTCACAGAGATCTGCCTGCCTCTGCCTCCTGTGTGGTGGGATTAAAGGTGTACACCGCAACCACCTGGCTTTGGTTATGTTTTAACTGAAATGCACACTATTTCACACGTAAATCTGAACTTATGAGTTATATTCTTAGTCCACGAGATTTTGTAAAATTGTGCCCCCCAAAACTCCTGTAATACATATTTGTAGGCACAGTCACTAAATTTTCTAGAAAAGAGTTATAGGAGACGATTGTGTTCCCTGGGGATTTTGAGCCTTTTAACCCAGTCTGGCCGTTTTATCATCAATACTTATTACTCCTGCATTTTGTTTTTATAGGCTGGGATTGCTTTGTTCTTTTTTGTTACAGTTGGCAATCTTCCTGTCCTTTCTGTAGATCTGTGTAAAAAAAATCAGTGAACGTACCCTCTCCGTGGCATGCCACCATACTAAATCCTAGACTGCAATCACTGAAGACCAGTGCAGAAGACAGCGGTCTGGGACAGCCCTGGCAGAGTCAGAAAGTCGCCTCATGTTGGCTGTGCGTAAGCCAGGCAACTGCTCTCTGTCTCTGTCCATGGCCAGCCCTAAGC
>CABHPH010147965.1:22912-40148 GCA_902168325.1 Peromyscus nudipes | reverse complement strand
ATAAACAGAAGTCAGGCGGTGGTAGCCCATACCCTTAATCTGATCACATGGCAGGCAGAGTCTCTGTGTGGTCAAGGACACAGCCAAGTGTGGTGACACGAGCCTTTAATCCCAGTACCAACCATAGAGACCTGGAGGTCTGTATAGATGGGCAGTGATGAGGAAGTGATGTGGCTGGGTTCTAAACCAATGAGAAGGCAGAACAGGAAGGCAATAAAAACACAGGTTAGATGGGAAGAAACTCTCTCTGGAGAAGAGACAGCAGCTAGGTAATAAGACAAGGCTCTTTACTAGTTCTCTGATCTCTTTGGCTATTACCTCTGTATTTGGCTCTGTGTTTCTTATTTATTAAGACTGTTTAGAAATTCATCTATAGTTTAGTATTTTATCTCATAACTTAAGTGATTTTCAAGGCTAAAATATATAGAAAAAAGTGAGTTATTTAAAAAGGCAACACTAATGTAAAAGGTTCTTGTATACATATATACACCTTTTATAAGGAGATATATATTAATATATTAATATATCTCCTTATGAAATAGAGCCTTGATCTGTTGATTAGTTGGTCTTGAACTCATAATTCTATTGTCTTAGTGTCCTGACTGCTGGGCTAATACATGCTATGATGCCTTGTTTCAAATCGTAATTGTTTGTCATTATTAATACAATAACAGACAAATGAAAAAACCATATAGATTACATTTGATATAGCAAGGTTTTATCTTTAGTCTTTAAGTCTTCAGTGCATAAATAATTCTGTACCACAATTTATTATGAAATAAAATAAGCAATTAGAATGAATGAAATACTCATGCTTCAAACATGAGTACTTACAAAATGGATTTTAAAACTGTAAAATACAAAACCAAACTCCTAGTAAAAGGTGTATATATGTATACAAGAACCTTTTACATTAGTGTTGCCTTTTTAAATAACTCACTTTTTCTAAAGATAGTATTTTATTTTTCTAAAGATAGTATGTCTTACCTAGTAGTCCACAAAAGGTTTCTGACTATAGAGTGTATAGAAGTCAAGGCCACTCACTACGGAAATCAGTAGGGAGGGTTCTTAAAAAGCTAAAAACAGAACTACTGTATGATCCAGTGGCACCAGTCCTCGGCATGGACCCAACGGGCTCTGCCTCCTTCTCCAGAGACACTTGTACACCCATGTTCATTGCCTCTCTATCCACAATAAAGGTCGCAGCCTAAATGCCCACCATCTGGTGAACAGACAATGAAAATGTGGTGCACATACACAATGAAATTTTATTCATCTGTAAAGAAAGATGAAATTATAAAATTTCCAGGTAAATAGAACCGGAAAATATTTTACCAAGTGAGATAATTCAGCCGTCGAAAGACAAATGCCACATGTGCTCTCTTATGTAGCCATTAACTTCAAACTTTTAGATTATGTGGGGTTTTTGTTTGCTTTGTTTTTATTAAGGAATTATTTTATTCATTTTACATACCAATCACAGATCCCGCTCTCCTCCCTCCTCCTGCCCCTCCCGCCTCCTCCCCACAACCCACCTTCCATTCCCTCCTCCAACAAGGCAAGGTCTCCCATGGGGAGTCCGCAGAACCTGGTACATTCAGTAGAGGCAGACCCAAGCCCCTCCCCCTGCACCAAGGCTGTACAAGGTGTTCCACCATAGGTAGTGGGCTCCAAAAAGCCAGCTCATGCACCAGGGATGGATCCTGATCCCACTGCCAGGGGGCCCCTTAAGCAGATCAAGCTACACAACTGTCTCAATTATGCAGAGGGCCTAGTCCAGTCCCATGGAGACTCCACAGCTGTTGGTCTAAAGTTCTTGAGTTCCCACTAGTTTGGTTAGATTATGTGTTTAACTGGTAGTTCCAGGAAGAGAGTCCACGAAGCTATAATGGATGATTCAGGAAAGAGGAGGGGCCATCAGGGAGGGGCAATAGCAGAACATATGTGATAAGAAAGTAAATGGGAGAAAACTGGGAGTGGACGGTTTTAAGTCAGACTGTGGTTTGGAGGATGGGGGAGATGAAGAAGTGGGGCAGAGGTTAACCAAAACAAAGAAAGTATGAAAAGACCATGTGAAAACCTGCTATTTTAGAAGCTAATTTAAAAAAAAAAAACAAACGGAATTTTAAAGAATATACCCCGTGTTGGTGGGTGATACTGCTCCCAGAAGCCATAGGTTATTAAGCGAAAATCCTGGTATCAAACATAGGATATACCCTTGTGATTTGTTGTTGGTTCGAGAGGTCACGGCAGGCCCACAAATGGTAAAGGCTGTTGTCACTGTTCTCGGTTACTCACAAGAGTAGATGATAAGCCTCTATAGCTGAGGACATCACACACCTCAGTTGCAGGATAAAGGGAAATCAAGCTGTAACTGAGAGAGGTCTCTGCTAGCAGCCAGCTTTTATAGGTCGAGATGTTGCTGTGAAAGCTGCTGAGGAAGAAAAGCCATTAATGGTCAGTCTCACCTAGCTATGAGCCATGTACTAAAAGATGTAACAGCAGGGAGATTTGGTGAGGGGAAGGTATTCAGAAAGGGAGGAGGATGTGACGTGAAAGAATGTGTGTGTGTGTGTGTGTGTGTGTGTGTACATGTCCACATATATTGTTTGTTTGTTTTGTAACAGGATCTCACTATATAGACCAGGCTGGCCTCCAACTCATAACAATTCTCTGGCTTCAGCCTCCCAAATGCTGTTACAGCTGTGAGCCACCATACCTGTTCTGAAGAGTGCACTTTTCATGAAAAAGGAAAAATTAAAAATGGTACAAATACACCATTTTTGGGGTCTAGGTGTATATAAGAAAGAAACATACACAACACACACAGAACATTAAAAACAGAAAGATTTTTGGAGAAATAAAAGTATAAAATAATTTATTGGTATTATTGCCATTAAGAAATAGCCATACTGAAATAGACAAAATGCTATATGAAAATGTTAAAAGTCATTAATAAAAATGATCAGTGGCCTCAAAAAGGATAGAAAAGAGCAGGTGAACTCGATCCAGCCCTGGAAAGGAAGTTCACAAACGTAAAGGAAGATGTCAGCTAAGGGTCCAATGTCACCAGAGTCCGAAGTCAGACCCATTTCCCAAGTTGTCAAAGGTGATCAGAGGAGAGGGAATTTTTATGCAAGAGAAAGTTTTTTTTTTTTGAGAAAGGTTTTGATTATTTGGTTTTTAGCAGTCTGCAAGGTGCTAAAAGGCACAAGCCAACCGGTGGATGCCCCTCCAGGTGACCCGACACTATCATCAGAGTGATTTGGTAGCAGATGTTATAAGTTGGCTTCAAAGCAATGCAATGCTAGGGAACATATTTGAAAGTACCAATTAGGAAGGTTGAAAACAGGGTTCAAAAGAAATAGGAGAGAAAGTTGGGATGTTATACAACTACTTAAAATAGTGGCCTAGGTAGTTCCAAGATGGTGGCGGCGGTGTGTGCGTCTCGGGTGTCCGGGCTGCTGGGCCGGGCCCTCCCACGGGTGGGGCGGCCCATGTCGAGTGGCTCCCACGGCGAGGAGGGTTCAGCTCGCATGTGGAAGGGCCTCACCTACTTCGTGGCGCTGCCTGCGGTGGCAGTGAGCATGCTCAACACCTACCTCACGTAGCGGCGAGGAGAGCACGAGAGAGCCGAGTTCATCACCTACCCCCCATCTCCGCATCAGGACCAAGCGCTTCCCCTGGGAAGATGGTAACCATACCCTGTTCCACAACCCTCGTACGAACCCACTTCCGACTGGCTATGAAGACGAGTAAAGAGAACCTGGATCTTCCCCCAGACGGCCAGGGACCACAGCACTGGTGTGGACCATTACTCTGTGTGTGGACCATGAAAGCGCATCTTTCCTTGTATCAAAAGGTGACCATTACACCAATCTTCCATCCCTTTGCTCGTAAGAGGAGATGGCTTAAATAAATAACTTAAACTTAAAAAAAAAATAGTGACCTAATGTTGACAGGAGGCATCAACACGGTTGAGGCAACCAGGTGTGTTGGCACATAACTCTAATCCCAGTATTTGGGCAGCTGAGGCAGGAGAATTTACAGAAGATTAAGTATAGGCTACATAGCAATTCTTTGTCTCAACAACCAAATCAATAACAACAATAACAATACCATGTAATTTAGGCAAAGCTTTCTCATTTCTTTATGGTCATGTCAATCCCTGGACAGTTTGTCAACATACTTGGGTCTGGCCCTCCTTCCCACAGATTCTGAATCATTGGTTGATGCCTTGACCTAAGCATTTAAACAACTCACCATGGGATTATGATGTACATCCAAGATTACAGATTGCTAGATAACAAGAACGGAAAGAGGAAGGTGAGCAGGTGCACACAGGAACATAGATGGATGCATGCTGACACCCCAGGAGAGGAAGGTGAGCAGCAGGAAGACCTTTGCTGAACAAACAAATCAGAGCAGGGCTCTGTTGAGCAGGGAACAAGGTTTGTTTGATCAAGGGAAACTGAAGAGGATTTCAAACTGTGATAGATGTCTGTATGGAGAAGGGTTTGCTGCAGGGCGTCTTAGAGAAGTCAAAGGAAATACTGATTGCATCTCCATAGCAACAGGCTGTCTCACTCTGTCTCTGCCTCTTTCTTCATACACTAGCCCTCAACACTCGAGTCTTCATAGAGCTGTATAAGCAGGCATGAGCTTCATCATGAAATAATAATTGTGTCTTCCTTTTTCTCCTCTTATAGAAATGCCTGTAGAAAACATAAGCCATGTCCTTCAATTAAGAGCTAACTGATCAGGTGGAAAGAACCTTTTCTTTGGTGCTGTGTAAGAAAAAGCTCCTTGCTTTGAGAGCAGCACTTTCCAGGTATGGGAGGCTGTAAACATGCGTCTTCTCCTAATGCTGTATTCACTTTCCTTCCCAGAAAGTGTGGAATATTATTATGGCATACTTTATATCAGATTATTACCTTATATGGCTGAAGATGTGATTAAGTGAAGGATCTTGAGATTTTATATATATATATATATACATATATATATATCTTGTAAGAGAAAGAGGGGAAACTAAACACAGATATGTGAAATAGGAAGAAGTGATGGGATCACAGAGGCAAAGAAAGCTGTCAGCCACCACAAGCAGGACTAAACTGATGTGGTACAATAGGTTTGTGACTTACGACAAAGATGCATATGATAGACACTAAAAAATTATTATTCCCCTTGTCACCTGCTGGGCAAGCTCAAAATTCATCCATTTTTCTTTTCCAGGAGACTTGAAAATAGATTTAATGTTTATTGGGATAGTGCCTTAGCCTGCATAATTATTAGCATATGGTGTTTTTTTCCCTACACCTAATTTTAATTTCTATTAGTTTTAATAGCCTGATTGTATATTTTCTTCTCTTATCGTAACTGCTTTCCAAAAACAGATTAGGTAGGCATAATTAATATATGGCAAATTATGGTCTGTTCATATTGTCTGTGAAGATAATGTTTTAATATCAGCTGTCCTTTCTGTTTGGGTGGAGAGTGGGGCCCTAGGGCCTAGAATCAATTAGCAGCAAGGGACGCCTGGCCTTTATGAGATGATGTCAGCAGCAGGCTGCTTGCTTCCAGAAAATTGGCCCCAGCTTGGGAAAGAGCATTGTTCTTCAAAGCCAGCCTACTTATGCTGCTGTGCGAGGGCACACCTGCAATCCCACCACCAGGATGCAGAGGCAGATGGAACTCTGGGAGTTATTTTCTCTTTCTCAAGTTGCATGTTTTGAGGACCTTTTGGGGATGTTGGCTAGAATGCCACACTCAGAAATCAACATTAACCTGTGCGTGGATGTCACCAGGTGAAATCCCAGAACATTTCAATATTATTTTCCAAGTATTTCCAAGTTTATCTGTCCATGAGAAAGCACCAAACAGAGCTCGGTTGTTCTCTTTGTACCTCCCTGGAGAGAAGATGGCTTGAATACATCAAAGAATATATTCCCCTTCCAGTCTCCAAAGATAATGATTCTAAATGTTACCAAGCATCATTTAGAGTTAGAGAGGACTCCTAATATGGACAAGAACCCTACAAACAAACACACAGGACACATGTGGCAACAGCAGCCACCATACTGACCTTCAGGTACTTTCTTTACTTTCTGGGGAAAGCCAGCACTCAGCCTCCCACCCTCCCCAGCCTCCCACTCTCCCCAGCCTCCTCAGCCATCCCAGCCTCCCAGCCTCCCAAACCTCCCTATCTACACCAGTTTGCCCAGCCTCCCCAGCCTCCCCAACCTCCCAGCCTCCCAAGCCTCCCCAGCTTCCCCAGCCTCTCTAGCCTCCACTGGGTGGAGTGAAAAGGCTGCCCCGACTCTGTACACTTCTGACCACACCCAGTCTGTGCTCCATGTGTCCTCCTCAGGCTCAAGGCTACCTTCAGGTGTTCTCAGACAATCACAGTGGCTGGTTTTACACTTTCAGTGACTGCAGTGTTAACCACCTAAGGACCCCTGAGCTTCCCGAGTCACCCTTCAATGCCCTCCCAGACCAGATCAATAAAGAGCTCTATACCTGTCCTTTTAAATTACAGATCTCCAACTTTGGCAGCTCTTGAAACGCTTTCTGAAACTTCTTATGGAGTCACTTGGAAGACCCTTTATCGCCTCCAGTTCTGGTGAGGTTCTTTGGTTCTTTCACTGTAAGGGCTGCAGTGTGGCCTGGCCCCACTGAGGACTGGGATGCTTCCATCCCCAAATATTAACAGCCATTTTCTCCCTCATCTGCTTCTACCACTGGCCCTGCAAGTAGACCTAATGCCACCCTTGTTCCTCATGGCCATTCTGCTGCCAATGATCCCTGAAGACTCCAGCCTGGTATCTGAAGCCTTCAAATTTACCACCACCATCCACACAGGCTGTCTGTTCATTGTAGGTGATTTTCAGCCCCTGACTCTTTAGCCAACACTTCAAATACTGCATATTTGAATTTGAATTCAAGTTATGTGTTTCTTATGTCCAGTGTCCTAGAAGTTGTACCTTGTCAGCCACTCCTGCTCTTGCCTTGTCAGAACCAACTTGGTCTTAGTCTTCTAAACCCTGCACCTAATTTCCTTTTTAATATGCTGTCAGACTGTGATCCCAGTAATCATTCAGTCCTACTAGAAATCCCAGTCACTAACGTTCAGTTCCATATTCTAGGGCTTTATCCTTTTATCCCTTGCCATCATTACCAACTGCATGGCCTGGTTTGAATTCCTTCCTGGGCCTCTTTTCTCTCTCCTCCTCATCTACTCAATCTCTTATCGCCAGAGTCTTTGAAAATATAGCACTGTGTCGATTCCTTAAGGATTTCACACATACATCCGCTGTAGTTTGATTTTCCTCACCTCCTTCTCCCCCCACCAGCTCCTCCTGCATCCTTCTCCCACCCCTCACCCATTACTGGAACAGCTGTTCTTCTCTGACTTTGCATCCTTGGTTTCCTCCAGACTTCTGTGGCAATTGGTATCACATGTGTATGGAAAGCACGTACAACCAAGCAGCTGATTCCGACCCACATCTACTGTCCACTCAGCATCTCAGATTTGATCAGGAAGAGCCAAGGGAAAGTCAGATCTACACATGAACTTGATGGGCTGTCCATCCTTTCCACTCTCCTCTCCTCAGTTAAGGGGATCTCTCATCCTTCTGGTTGTTTAGGCCTGTAACATGGAGTCATCATACCTTCTTACTTTCCTTCCCATTCTTGACTCAACCTAGGTTTCTCTACCTTCAAAACCCAGAAGATGACATTTTCTTTTTCTTTTTCTTTTTTCTTGATGCCTGTCCTGGATCTCGCTTTGTAGACCAGGCTGGCCTCAAACTCACAGAAATCTGCCTGGCTCTGCCTTCTGAGTGCTGGGATTACAGGTGTGTGCCATCACCACCTGGCAGATAACATTTTCTAATCACTCTCCACACTATTACCCTGATCCATATGGTCTTGTTTTTCTTTGAGGGTTACAGGTTAACTTCATTATTTTTTATTACTTTTCCTTTTATCATTTTTTCACACATAATATATCCTGATGATGATTTCCCCTCTCTCTACCCAGTCCCTCCCCACTTCCCTTCCCATCTGGATCCACCCCTTTTCTATCTCTCATTAGAAGATAAGCAGGCTTCTAAGGGGTAATAATAAAATAAAATGAAATATAATAAGATAAAACAAAAAACAAGCACATCAGAATAGGACAAAAAAAAGAAGGAAAAAAGCCAAAGGCACAAGAAACAGATACAGACACAGAGACCTATTCATTCATACACTCAGGAATCCCATAAAAAACACTTAACTGTAAGCCATAATACATACATCAAAGGACCTGCAGGATAAAAAAAGAGAAAATGATTTATATATATATATATAAGATTTTAAAAGTCCCAGTGTAACATTATGAGGCAAGAAAGATCCAAAGATGCCATTGAGTTCAATTTCTATTGGCCATCTATTATTGGGCATACAGACTTCCTTTAAGATGGAGAAAAGTAAATTTTCATTTGCAAGTGGTTAACAATTGGAGATAGCTTCTAGGTTAGGGCTGGGGGCATGCATCCATTTCTCCTTTCAGCTTGAGGACTCCATGTGGTGTGGACCTTTGGAGGCCCTGTGTGCCTCAGTGTGCATCAATCCTATTAATTTAGAGGGCCTTTGTCCTTGGTTCCTCCATCCCCTCTTTCTGCCTCCTCTTCCACAGGGTTCCCTGAGTCCTGAAGGGAAGAGTATGATGGAGACATCCCATTTAGGGCTGAGTGTTCCAAGGTATCTCACTCTGCATAATGTCTGGCTGTGGGTCTCTGTGTTTGTTCTCATCTGCTGCAGGAGGAAGCTTCTCTTATGAGCTGTGTAAGGCTCTGATCTGTAAGTATAGTAGAATGTCACTAGGACTCATCTTATTGTCATGTTCTTTTAGTAGACCAGTAGTATTTGGTTTTACCCTAGGTCCCTAGTCTATCTAGTCTCAGCTCCTTGGTCACCCAAGCAGTGTTGGATATGGGTTCCATCTTGTGGTGTAGGCCTTACTTCAAATCAGATATTGGTTGGTTACTACCCCAAGCTTTGTGCCATCATTGTGCTAGCATATCTTCTAGGCAGGACGCTATCATAGAGGAAATGGTTTATAGAGAGTTTGTGTTTCTCCTTTGATAGCCTTCAGAGCATCCTCCTGTAGCAAAGAAGAGAGCACACAGGGATTAAAGCTTTATGTAGGCATGAACCCGACTTCTCCATGTTGAATGAGTTGTGTCTGTGTTGTCTTAGGCAGTGGGGCCTTGCTCTCATTTTTGTGGATAGCAACCTATAGTCTTGGCAACAGCTTGGGTTGTTTGGGGGTTCCCATGGGATCATTTTGGCAAACAACCCAATTAGATGTAAACCATTCCATGCACTGGAAATTTCATTTGGTGACAAGAAATGCCCGGTTAAGGCTCTGTCTTCACCATTTTTGGCAAATTCACCAAGATCACCTTCACATACTTATATATTTTTTAGGACGCTTCTACTTGTATTAGGTTTCCATACTCCCTCTCAAGTAGCCCTGGATTTTAACCCATATTCCCTCCTTGTCTTCCTTTCCCATCATCCGCCTCACTTGATCCTCCCCATTCCAGCCCCCACCCTCATCCATTCATAACTATCTATGCTATTTCTCTTTCCTAAGAAGATCTATCTGTCTCCCCAGTCCCTTACTCTATACATAACCTCTGTGGTTATATGGATTGTATCTTGGTTACCATTGACCTAACAACTAATATCCACATATAAGCTAATGCATACCATTTTTGTCTTTCTGAGTCTGAGTTACCTCACTCAGGATGATTTTTTTTCTAGTTCCATCCATTTACCTATGAATTACATGATTTCATTTTTTTTTTTTTTTGGTTTTTCGAGACAGGGTTTCTCTGTGTAGCTTTGCACCTTTCCTGGAACTCGCTTTGGAGACCAGGCTGGCCTCGAACTCACAGAGATCCGCCTGCCTCTGCCTCCCGAGTGCTGGGATTAAAGGCATGCGCCACCACCGCCCGGCTATGATTTCATTTTTAATGGCTGAATAATAATAATAATAATTCACTGTGTAACATGTACCACATTTTCTTTATCCATCCATCTCTTTAGGGACATTAGGTTCTTCCCAATTTATGTCTATTATGAGTAGGGCAGCAATGAACATGGTTGAGCAAGTGTCTCTGTGTTACAGGTCATTTCTAACTGCTCACTTTTGATATGTGCCACACAAAAACAATAGTGGCCTATCCAAAACAGAAGTCATGTTTATTTTATTCCTCAAAGTCTTTGCCTGTTATCTTCTTGGAACATTCCCTTCTCTTTCTCCACAGTGTACATTCACTATGCATGTACTGTATATTACACATAGTATAGTAGCTGTGTGATTGTCTGACAAATGCAGGGATTTTCTTTGTTGTGATTTGGATCTTAAATGTCCCCCAAGACGTGGTCTTCAGCTGATCACATTATGGGGATGTGACATAAACTCAGAGGGAGATGCAGATGGAATAAACAGGGCATGGAGGCACAAACTTGAAAGGAATATCAAGACTTCCCTCACCCCTATTTTCTAGACACCCTGAGATAATCAGGTTTCTTTAACTATACACTTTCTATCACAATGTTCTGCCTCCAGTGGAATCAACCAAGCATGGACTAACATTTCTGGAAGCAGTAAGTCAAAATAAATGCTTCTCCCTTTAAGGTGTTTATGGCCCTGGAAACTGTCTGGCACACTGTGTTTCATTTCATTTTTAGACACAGAGGATGTTCTAGAGAATCTTCCTGAATGACTGAGTGAAGCATCTAGCAATTGCTGCTCTAATTCAGACAGCTAGAAAATAATGCAACAAGCTGGGTAGTTTAGGTAACAGACATTTATTTTCTCACAGGCTAAATTGTAGAGGCTCAAGATCAAGTGTCCACAGTTGTTTCCTGGCTTCCTGTCTCATAGCCAACCACACTTCACTATATTCTTTCAACAAGCTTCCCTAACTTGCAGTCCCCATCCAGCTTCAAGTCAGCCTCCATCCCCTCCATTGGCAGCACATTCGAAGATGGTTTAGATGACTATTTACACTCTGGGATGTTTACACTCTTCTATTTTCAAAGAAGTGGCAATACCATCGTTATTATTGGTCACTGGATGTTCTGCAGCTTCTTGGAGATGCACCTAAGTTGTGTTAATTACAATTATGTGTTTTGTCTTCTAGAAAGGGTTTTTAGGCAGTCCCCTTTCCTCCTGATGACTCTTGGTTTCTGTGCTTATAGTACAAACTAACTTCTAAGTCTTGTGCACAGCTCTATCCTTTTGCCCTCTGTGGTGGTTTAGAAGAAAATGGCCCCTATAGGCCCATAGGGAGTGGCCTCCTATTCGGAGGTGTGGCCTCTTGTCAGAAGAAGTGTGTCACTGTGGAACCACAGGCTCTGAGGTCTCTTATATACTCAAGATATCATTCACTGTCAGAGTCCACTTTCTGTTGCCTTCTGATCAAAATGTAGCCAGCACCATGTCTGCCTACACACCACCATGCTCCCAGTCATGATGATAATGGACCAAACCTCTGAAAATGTAAACTACCACCTCAGTGAAATGTTTTCTTTTATAAGAGCTGTTGTGGTCTTGGTGTCTCTTCACAGCAATAGATGCACTAACCAAGACACCTTCACAGTGCAGTGTAAGTCACTGGCTCTCTTAAAGGATTTGTAGGTAACTTCTACAACAACAGTCCCTTACTCTGGTGCTTCTCAAACCAGTGCAGGCAACACTCTGGGAGTTGCTCCAGGAGCTCTATGTAAACATGGGTAGACATATATATCTCACAGGACTACTGGATTTACTTGATTATAAATAATCTATAGCACACTAGAATGTTAAAACAAATGTGGCTGTGGCAAAAAAGAAAGAAAGAAAAAAAGATAAAGCAAAGTTCATATAAATGTCAAGACTAAAATGGCTTATCTAGGTATCTTTTTCTCTATACTCTCCTGGGGATCTATGCCAGGTCTGCCACAGTGGGTGGTAAGTGACCTCATGGAGAAACGAGAGAGACTATTTGTATTATGAATGATTCATATGGCAATATACAAGAAGCATGTGAACACATCTTTACAGAGACCTAACACAAAATCTCAAAGGCTTCCAGTATTCAGTAGGAGTTTGGTTAAAGGGCTGACCAGTGTTTCATAAAATTAGTCCTAATGATGTGCTTCCTAGAGTCTCCTGGGTTAGCTCCCCCAACTTAGTACTGATTTTCTCTGTATTATGTTTCCATCTAGATTGAAGGATAATTTCCCAATTACTTGCTCAAAATTCCATTCTGATGGTTATGTACTCCCTCTAGGAGATGTGTTTCCACATTGATCCTTGGATACCTTCTGAACAGTTCTTTGTTCTTTCACTTCAATGTAGTATGGCAAATTTCTAACAGAATTAGTCCTCTGATTCCACCTGTGTAAAACACGGCTCACAACTCGTTACCTTCCTCTCTTTCTTTGACCAGATAGCTGGATTCATTGAGGAAATTCATTGTGGGATTCTTTCTTTGTTCTTGAAAGCACACTGATTGTGATTTGTCATTTGTCATTGTGACTTGGATGGTTGGCCATGATGATTCCATACAAGATCCTACTAGATCAAAGGCACCTTGTCTGTTCTGTTTCAAGGTAGCAAACCTCTTTTGAGTCCTGGTCAGGGGCTACCCTCCAGCCTCTTGATGATGCACTTTGCTTGTGTTAGCTGTCATTACATGTGTTCTGTCTTTCAGAGGTGATTTTAATGATTTTCCCTTTCTGCCTAATGAGTCTTGGCTTCCATGCATTTGTCTCCAAAATGAACTATTATTTTTGAATGAGTTTCATAATCTTTTGAACTAGTCTTTGAACTTGAATTTATGTTTGGTCTTAATTACCTTAGGTTATTGTTGTTGTTATTCACAAAAAATTGTGGAAATGTTCATACAGGTGCTTATTGAAGCTCTACTGTCAAGGTCTTTGTAGATGTGTTGTCTAAAACTGTAGTTATAAACAATCAAATATCGGAAAGCTAGTCCTTGAGCACTTACCTAGACTATATCATGGTTCTCTATATACAGAGCAGTGAAGAGTGGAAGGTGAGTCTTTGTCATTCAAAATTATATCAAGGGGAAAAAAAACCTGATGTGGTTCAGGACTTAATGATGCTAAGTAGCTTTATAAAAGTGCAGAATAGAGTTGAGAAACATGGCTGTGTGTCATGGCAATTGCTTCCTCACAGAGTTACAAATGAAAAAAGAAAAAAGGGGAAAAGTAAGAAAGAAATCCTCATTTGTAATAACCTAGATGATTGATAGTATAAGAAATGTTCTTTTAAAAATAACAGCTAATGCAGCAAGCAGATGTCCAATACCTAAAAAGATTTGTCTCCATCTATTGTCAAATGAGGTATTAATCTACATAAGCACATAGTGGACAGAATTTATAAACCACCAGGGATAAATTCAAGTCAATTTTAATGCATTTAATGTAACTACATAAATCATTCTAAACTGCAAATTTCTTTCAGCAAATTGGGTAAAAGATCTTCCCATGACCCTGAGACCAGTTTTAAAAAGCAAAAGTTAAAAATCTTTTAGCATGTAGAGAGAGAACTAAGTAATTGCTTTAAGGACATAAACTGACTGCCAGACCTATTATGTTTAACACATGTTAAATGGTAGCCAAAGTGTGTTTCTCAACTTTGTTTTTATCACCGTCTTTGAAAGATCCAGGAAACTGACCATGCCTCAGTTATGTATAGCCTGTTTATTGGCATTTTGTTATTTTTAGATCCAGTTAAGTGCTCTGGCAAATTAACAATCCAAGAGCCAAAAGAGAAAAAAAAATGGACAAAGTTTGAAATAGTTTAAAGAGAAGACCTGTGGTGGTTTGAAAAGGTATGGCCCCCAGAGATTCATGTGTTTGAATGCTTGGCTCACAGGAAGTGGCATTATTAGGAGGTATGGCCTTGTTGGAGTAGGTGTGGCCTCACTGGAGGAAGTGTGTCGCTGTGGGGGAGGGCTTTGAGGTCTTATATGTTCAAGTTACACTCAGTGTGGTACTCAGTTCACTTCCTGTTGCCTGCGGATCAAGATATAGAGCTCTCAGCTCCTCTAGTACCATATCTGCCTGCATGCTGCCATGCCTCTTGACATGACAGTAATGGATTAAACCCCTGAAACTATAAGCCAGCCCCAATTAAATGTTTTCCTTTATAAGAGTTACTGTGGTCATGGTGTCTCTTCACAGCAATGAAACCCTAACTAAGACAAGATCCCAAACAAAAATTGCTAAAGTTAAACAATACTCAGTGAAATGCAAATTCATCAACATGGAAACACTGTATTATGGGCTCAAGTTATAGCTTAGGATGAGTGTGCCTGTCCAACATGTGTGAAACCAATACTACCCCAAACAAACAAAACTACTTCTTACTCACCAGTTTGATTAAATTTTAAGGAGAGAGGACCTGTCAAGGTTATAGCAAAACAAATTTTTTGATCCCAAAGTCCATATATCACAGTGGAGAGAATATGGGAAAATTTAACAATGTAGAAAATGTACATGTACTATAACACACCAGCAACTGCACTTCAGTGCATTAAAGGTACACAAAGGGTGAGCAATCAAGGCAGGACCTTAATCTCAGTGGACATTCAGCCAAAGGAAGTTCAACAAAGCTCTGAACTCAGAGGTTGTGTGTTCTGATGTAACCAGCTTTGAACATTAAGATTCAGTCTTTTTAAAACAAAGCCAAAAACCAAAAAGGATTCCCTGAGTCAAAAGCTAGGACATCTGCCAGTCTTCTGTTACTTACAACATTAGCTAAAAAAGAAATACATTTATGTCAGCATAAAAAAGTTAGAAGCATAAGTTATTTTGAAATGCATATGCTTGAAAATTTTAATTGAATTTGTTAGGTAAGTTCTAATATACTCTGAGCATTGATTTTTGAAACAAGAGGAGTACTTAGTTATTATCTACTATGCCCCAATAATTATGTGTGTGTGTATGGGTGCAAACACACACACACACACACACACACACACACACACACCACAAATGAGTTTACTTTGAAATGCTCCATTTGGTAGATTTATCCTCATTTTTCTAAGGGATATAAATGATCAGAGTGGTCATACAAAGACAAAAAACAAACAAGATTCAGCTCAACTCTGTTATTTGAAAACCCATATACCTTACATTATGTAAGTCCTTTGGGTTAAAATCTATTTTCTCAACATTCCATGTAGGATTGATTTCAGAACTCTGTTTCATAGGTATCATGTCAATATTTTGGAGCACACACGTGGAGATGTTTTTCCTTAAGTGATGTGATTTGCTTAACAGCCAACAAAAATTGCACACCTCTCCTACAGTTTCTTGATGTCTTTGTCTTTTGAAGTTTCTTTTTTAAAATTTGTTAGTAGGTAGGACACAACAGTATAGCCAATTGAGTGTGATTATGTACCAAAGAAAATGAAGGTCAATTTGGAGCTTCTGGAAGTAAAAAAAAAAAAAAAAAAAAAAAAGGTAAATAAAGGAAGCTATTTGCTGCTTAGTTTTGCCTGATATTTTCCATTTCTTTGCTTTATTATTTTCCCCTAGTAAGCCAGTACATTAATATCCCTGGAAGAACAAACAAAAATCCTTACAACAGGAACCCAGCTCAAATCATTATGAAACACAGATGTGATTGTATTTCTCAGAGCCTGGCTATGGTTTTATTGTTATACTCTTTGGCAGTCTCAGAAAAATGCACATTTGGCCAAAAGAAAAAAATTCCCCCAAGTTATCTTAAGTGGTCATAAACTCCAACAGCTTTGTAAAGAAACTCTGAAAAACTCCTGGCCGAGCTCTAAGGTTGCATGTACATGGTTTCCCATGCTTAAAGAGGCGGAAGTAAGTTGGGATGCTGCTGTAGACAGAGGGAGATGCACACACAGATGACCAGAGTAAACCTATGAGCTCCTTTCACTCTAGTCCCTCTAAACTTACTCTTCATTCTCCTGCAGTCTGCCTGCAGGAGTCCCTCCTCCCAACCTATCTCCATTTCTTGACGAAGCTGCCTCTTGGTGCAGACACAGGGTCCCCTTAGCTCTTTCCTATTGTCCTTCTCAGCCATCCCTTGTAGCTCATTTCCATTCCTTTATGTCTCACACGATACTCAAGAAGCACTCTCTATCAGGGTCCCCATGGCCACCACCTAAGATACAAGTAATAAATAATCCAGAATAGTAAATCAAAGTGGGGAGGGAAACAGAACAACAGGAATCAGTAGACACTGCTCATTGATGACTTTCGATAGTAATGGTCGCAATTATCCCAATAAAAAGATATAGACTACCAGATTGGGTTAGAAAACAGGATTTATGATTTCTGCTGCATCCATACCATCAGGATAGACAAACATATCAGGGTGAAAGAATGGGGAAGGGACCTACCACAAAATTGATCACATAATAGGACACAAGGCAAGTCTCAACACAAATAAGAAAATTAAAATAACACCTTGATTCCTATCTGACCATGGATTAAAGCTGGATATCAACAAAAGCAGAAAATATGCTAACTTGCAGAAACTGAACTCACTGCTGAATAAAAAATGGGTCAAGACAGACAGCAAAGGGAAATTAAAAACTTTTTAGAACTTAATGAAAATGAAAACACGACCTACCCAACCTGTGGGAAACAATGAAGGCAGCTCTAAGAGGCATATTCATAGCCACAGTGCTTCATATGACAAACAAACAAACAAAAAATGGAAAGATCTCATAAGTGTCTTAACAACACACCTGAAAGCTCTAGAACAACAAGGAGAAATAATACCATATGAGTATATGGCAAGAAATAGTCAAACTCAGGGCTGAAATCAATGAGATAGAAACAAACAAACAAACTACAAAAAAATTAAGGAAAGAAAAGCTTGGTTCTTTAAGGACCAGTAAGATTGATAAACCCTTAGCCAAATTAACTACAAGAGGAAAGAGACATCAAAATTAATAAAATTAAAGATGACAAGGGGACATCAAGGACAATAGACATCAACGAAATCAAAAGGGTATACTTTCAAAATCTGTATTCCACCGAACTGGAAAACCTAAACAAAATGGATGAATTTCTTTATATATGTGACCTACCAAAGTTAAATCAAAATCAAATAAACAAGTTAAACAGACCCATAACCCCTACTGAAATAGAAGCAGTAAAGTCTTCAAAGCAAAAAAAAAAA
>CABHPH010147965.1:0-22812 GCA_902168325.1 Peromyscus nudipes | reverse complement strand
AGAAAGAAAGAAAGAAAGAAAGAAAGAAAGAAAGAAAGAAAGAAAGAAAGAAAGAAAGAAAGAAGGAAGGAAAGAAGGAAAGAAAGAAAGAAAAAGAAGCAAAGCCCAGGGTCAAATAGTTCCAGCACAGAATTCTACCAGACCTTCAAAGAAGAATTAACATTAACACTCTTAAAAGTATTCCACAAAATAGAAACTGAAAAAACATTCCCCAATTCCTTTACAAAGCCACTATTATCCTGCTATCAAAACCACACAAATACCCAACAACAAAAAAGAAAAATATAGATCATAATGCTTATGAACATAGATGTAAAAATTCTCAATAAAATGCTTGCAGACCTAATCCAAGAACAAACCAAAAAGATTATTCACCATGACCAAGTTGGCTTCATGTCAGAGATGCAAGAATGATTCACTATATGCAAATCAATAAACATAATCTGCCACATAAATGGAATGAAAGACAAACAAAGCCACATGATTGTCTCATTGGATACAGAAAGGGGCTTTGACAATACCCAACAGCTCTTCATGAGAAACGTCTTGATGAAACTAGGGGTGCAATGGACACACCTCAGAATAATAAAGGCAATTTACAACAAACCCAACATCAACCTAAATGGAGAAAAACTCAGAACCAGGAACAGGATAAGGATATCCAATCCACATACGTTCAATATAGTAATTGAAGGTTTAGCTAGAGCAGTATGACAACCAAAGAAGATAAAAGGGATATACATAAAGAAGGAAGAAGCCCAAGTGTCTTTACTTTCAGATGATATGGTTTTATATATAAGAGATTGTATAAACTTCATCAGAAACTTCTACAGCTGATAAACATCCTCAGAAACTAGCAGGACACAAATGAATACCCCAAATCAGTAGCCTTCCCATATACAAATGACAGATATACTAAGAAAGAAATCAGAGAAACAATATTCTTCACAATAGCCTCAAGAGAAATATCTTGGAATAACTCTAAGCAATCAAGAGATTTTTATAGTAAAAAATTTAAGACATTGAAGAAAGAAATTGAAGATGACATCAGAAGATGGAAAGTTTTTCTGGGCTCCTGGATTCGTAGGATTAATACTGTGAAAATTATTATCCCACCAAAAGTAATCTACAGATTCAATGTAATCCCTATTTAAATTCCACAATTCTTCACAGAAATTGAAAAAACAATCTTCAACTTACATGAAAACGCAAAATAACCCATTTGGATATATGCTTTGATAATAAACTCTTCTACTTTGAGCCTAGGTGTCCAGAAGACAATGGGTAGTAGAAAAAAAGATGGAATTTCACTGGTTTGGCATCATCATTATGACATCTCTACTTGAACCAAGAAGCACAAATTTATATCTTTCTTGATGAAAGAAATAAGTATGACAAAAGAAGTAGCATTAAAGTCGGCTTTCTCCCAAATAGCTAGAGAGGTCTTGTAGTGGCCCTCAAAGTACTTACACTGGTACATCCAAAGAGAGCATGGTCCCTGGTCAGGCTACTCAGAGAAGAGGTGGCCACCAGGAGAATGAGACCCACAGTAGGAGTCAGGTAACTCTGAGTGCCTACTGCCGTGGACTTGGCCCCACAAAAAATCATATATTTAAACTCTAATCCCCATGTGGACAGTCTCTAGAGAAAGGACTTTGAGGTAAGAATTAAGACTAGATGAAGTTACAAGAGTAAACTCCTGACCATGTACGGTTGGCAGCCTTGCAAGAGGATGAGCCCCCACCACCACCCTGGGAAAGAAGAATGGCCATGTAAGAACATAGAAGAAAGTGGCCATCTGTTAGCTAGGGACAGAGCTTTCAAACCTGATGTCAAACTTGCAGCTTTTAGGACTGTGAAAACAGCTTTGTCATTTAAACCACCCAGCCTATGGCATTTGGTTGGGCAACCTGACCTGGTAGACACAATATTTCCTCTTTGGTTTAATTCTACACCTAGTAACATCAGCCCACAGAAAAAGCTGCAGTTTGGAAAGATGCGTAGGTGTACACAGACACAGTCCCCAGACAGGTGTCACTCTACCTGAAGCCTGTTCTTGAGGCTTTCTTTCTTTAAAAAGAGATGTTTCAAATCAGGATTGAAATTTTTCCACTAGACAGTTTATAACTGTTCAAAGAAAATTTAAAGGGGAGCTGAGGTCCTGTTGTTGAAAGTGAAGTTGAAAGGCAAGGCTACAAAAAGTGGAAGCCTTGTATATGTACCGTCTTTCTCCTATTAAGTCATCCACACTGCCTTCCATTCTTCCTCTTTTTTTATTGTTTCTTGCCTGTATTTGTTCACTGATTCCTTCCTCCTTTCCCCTCACTCCTGTACTCCCTTACCCTTCCATGGATCTTTTCAGAAGGGCCTCCCTTCAAGTCTTCCCATGAAATTTCTTTGCCATTGTTGAGACCCAAAGCCTGCAGGATTAGGCGACACCTATTGTCTGAGGCGTGTTACCTCAATAAATATCCCAGAATATGATTTTATTTTAATTTATTAGCCAACTTATCCTAAGGGAACTGGGGGGGTGGGGCTTGGATTAAAGAAGGCAGAGGAGGAAAAGAGGCCAAGGAAGCAGTGATCTTGGGTAGAGTCTCCCAAAGGGTAGCCTCAGCTTGATCCTGTCGAAACTGCAGAATGTGAGCTCTCCCAGGATCAGCCCCACCACATCTGGGACTTGGGGGTGCTGCAACACTCCCCATCTACAGTCACTGATTGTGGACATATGTGGGGGATGTTAGTACCCAGTGCTTCTGGCTCACAGCCCTGGAAAAGAGGCTCAAGTAGTCCATAAGCAGTTCCCAACATGAAACAAATGTTGTAAAAATGAGAGCCAAGAGGATCTTGGAAGGTAATCAACTTCCTTGACTATCCATGTTCAGAGTTGTGGAAGGAAGAGTCCTTGGAATATTCAGTATCCTGTCAGGTCTTGGTTAATTGTGTATGTTGTTTTGCACACACACACACACACACACACACACACACACACAGTACACACCTTGTTACCATACCAAAGTGTCAAACTTTGTTAATCATTGTTCAAATTTATTTGCTTAAAAAGTAAATTATTTCTGTGACAATACTATTGTTTTATGTTTTCATTCATTCTTTAACAATTTCAAGTTTTAACCATACTTACTCCTCCAATGCCTCCTAGACCCACCCCTTCACTATCCACTCAACTTCTGGTTTCTCTCCCTATCTCTATCTCTGTCTCTGTTGTTATCTCTATCTCTACCTCTCTCTCTTCCTTCCTCTTTCACTCCCTTCTTCCCTCTCTCCTTTTAAAACACTTCGAGATCAATTTGAGCTGTCCAAATATTCTTAGATGTGTGTTCTTACAGAAATCTAAAATCTTAAGAGTAAACAAATCCCTCTTTTTCATCAGCTAACAGTTGAAGTTGCACATTGTACCCTAGAAATGGGATGGTGTGCTTAATTCCCTCCCCATGCTGGGATTTGGTCTGGCCTGGGCTTGCACAGGTTTTCTGCATGCTGTTACAATTTCTTTGGGTTCCTTTGTGCAGCTGCCCTGTTATGTCTAAAGATGTTTTCTTGTATCATCCACCATCTCTGGCTCTTATACTTTCCTGCTCCTTCTCATACCATGATCACTAAGCGTTTGCAGAAGGTTGTGTGATACGTATGCTCCCTGTAGGGCTGAGCATTTCACAGTCTCTTATTCTCTGCACTTTGGCCAGTTGTGGGTCTCTGTATTAATCACCATCTATTGCAAATAGAAGCTTCTCAGATTAGGGTTGAGAAATGTTCTAATCTACTGATATATAGATATAATGATAGGTCATTAGAAGTCAGCTTAATACTATGTCCATTTAACAAAGTAGTAGTAATAGGTTCTAGCCTAGGGCCTATGACCCATTTATCTAGAAGCTCTTGGCCCAATAATAGTGGGATCCAGGTTTCATCTTTTGGAGTAGGACTGAAATCCAATCAAAAGTGGTTGGTCACTTCCATGATTTTTATTGCACTGATAGGCATGTGTGGCCAGGACAGTTATTGTTGTAGTTTGTGGAGTCCAAAGCAAACAGGTAAGTACCAGTTTGGCTTTGTCATGTTCTATTACTCAAATATGTGGAATCTTTAGGGATTTACTGTCAAGTTCTGGGGTATAACAAGAGTAATAGCAATAGCCAGTAATGTGTATGAGTCTATGGGACCTCATTGGAATGAATTGGTTTTTTTGAAGTTGTTAATAACACTATTTTTGCTGAAAATCCATCTCCTTTGTTTATTGGGAAGGAATAATTGAGGCTGGGATTCAGAATCGTGTACTTCAGTACTGCTCTCTTTGCGCTGCAAATCACTCTACCATTGTGACCATAGTTCTGATGATAGCTCTGGAAGTTAGAAATTATTTTGATCCTATAGATTGTGATTTTACACTTTTTAAAAATCTGTGATTAAATTTGAGTTTATTTCTAAAGGTGTCTATTCAAAGATATTATATTCCCTGCTAGAAAATATACACCCAGGATCGTTACTCTAGTAGAAGTCAGTGAGTAGCCCAGTTAGTTCAGTGTGCTGGTTTGAATGAGAATGGCCTTCAGAGGCTCATATGTTCAAACATTCTGTCCCTCATTGGTGGAACTATTTGGGAAGGATTGGGACATTTGGTCTTGCTACAGGAAGCACATCACTGTGGTGAGCTTTGAGGTTTCAGAAGACCGGCCATTACAAGTTCATTCTCCCTGTCTCCTGCTCGTGGTGACAATGTGAGCTCTCCGCTCTTTCCAGCCACCATGCCATTTCTCTGTCATTCTGGACTCTAAACCTCTGGATCCATGAGTCCAATAAAACACTTTCTTTCATAAGTTGTTTTGATCATGGAGTTTTATCATAGCAATGGAATAGTAGCTAAGACATGGAGGATAGAAGTCAGGCAATATATGCTGATGGTTAAAAGTCTGCAGCTGAAGTGTCTGGGGTCAAATGCTCTTTTTACTACTAGGGAAATGTTTTTCATTGGTCAATCTGTTTAACCTTCTAAACTTAAGTCCTCTTGTCTATAATCAGATATAAGATTGAAACTTACTTTTCCAGGCTATCAGAGATGTCTTAGTGTGCTTCTCTATTGCTATAATAAAACATGGATCCAGAACAACTCAAGGAGGAAAGGCTTTATTTGGCTTACACTTCCATGTCACAATCCTTCACTCATGGAAGCCAGAGCAAGAACTCAAGGCAGGAACCTGGAAGAGGAACTGAAGCACAGACCATGGAGGGACATTGCTTACTGGCTTGCTCCCCATGGCTTGCTCAGTTTGCTTTCTTACACTGCCAAGGTGTAACACCAACCACAGTGTGCTGGGCTCACCCATATCAACCACAAATCAAGAAAATGCCCCCATAGACTTGCCTCCAGACCAATCTGATGGAGGCAGTTCCCCCACTGACAGCCCCTCTGCCCAGTTAGTGTGAAGTTGACCACACACCAAGCAGCAGAGCTGGCCGTGGGAGAAGCAAACAGGATGCAGACCTGCTTTTGCTATGCAGGGCTGTTGGTTTTTATGAGAACATGGCTTCAAGAGTCAGGCAAATCTCTCCATCATCCTGTGTCTTTATCCTTTCGCTTGTGAGCTTGTCTGTCAATAGAGTGCTGATGATGTCAGAACGGCTAGATCTCCAGAAAAATTACATCCATTAACACATGAAATACATAGTAAACCCAAACTGCAGATCAGATTCAAGTTTCTGGTGTTTTATGGGATATATAAACACTTTACACAGCAGAAGTGGTTGTGTACCTCAGCTGAATATCTTTGCACTCTCCATTTTATTCGCTCTTTTTATACATGTAAGCAGAAAACTACCTTAACCATGTGACTTTGGAATGGACAATGGCATCAGGGTCCATTTACTTCCACAGAATTCTAGCATTAGAATATGCTTCCTTCAATTAAGTTGAAAATTGCCTGCATCTGGCTTCAACCCTGTTTGCTTTTGGAACAATGTGAACTTGATATGTTATTCAGTTAATTCACTTGGCCAAGAGAACTGCAATTTGTCCCTGAAATTGAGGACATACTTCCAGAAACTCCATAGTTAAGGGTCAGTGGCAAAGTAGCTGGAATGATTTTGACTACAGTTAGGCTTCTGTACAGAGACATCCCAAACACCCACAGAGTGGTCCAAATGGTCCTGTGCCTATCAAACCATCTTGAGGCTGATCTGGAGATCCTGGTAAGAGTTGGTTTGCTGATCTTGCTGTTTTGGTGTTTAAAATGGTATCTTGCAGGAAACCAGGGAGTTGGCCTGGCCTAGCTGCCTTGGGAGGCATGTGTCACAGGTTTTTCAGGTTAGAGTCCATGGCTTTTGGGGTACAATGTGCCTTCCAGTTCCTGAAAGACCAACTCATTCCCACAGAGAGTGAAGCCTTCAGGCCACTTTGTGCTTCTCTGTATGTTCCATTAGCAGTCAAGGAAGCATAGAAACTTGACGGTTGGTCTCAGACATTGATCTTGTGTACCCTGTATAGCTTGCAAACATCATTGTATCCTGGCAACTACAATTGTATCGATCCTGCCAATTGGGGTTACATTCTGTTTTTGATAAGGGTATAAAATGTCTGATTGTTCTCAATAAAACTGTTACAGCCTCAAGTATGCTGTGGCCTCTCCAACTGGCCAGATGTAATTCCTCTCAGCCATATTAGGTGCCGTTGGCCCAGTAAGCAAATGCAGGCACTTATAGTGTCTGGACTTTATCAGATGAATTGAGATAAGATTGGGGTTAGATAATTAGATATTTTCTTTAAAAAAATGTTTAATTGGGGGTGAAGGTTGTTTCTTAGAAAAGTAAGCATGAAAAAAAACTCATTTAAAATATTTTCTACTTAGAATGAATTACTACAACTATTACACTCTGCAGCAAGTTTAAATTCTACAAACTGCCCCATGAATGGTGGATGTTTTCTGAAGAATGGCTTTGGGCAATGATGTAATGGCAAGGAGAATGTAGGTATGCAGCTATGTTGTGCCTTGAGACCCTAAAGCCTTGGGTCCACTGCTTCATTCAGATGATCACTTCTCTGGTGGACTCAGGAAAAAATTGCTTCTTTCCTTCCTGACACAGCTTCATGAATGCTCCTTAACAGCTTAAAAAAACTATATATAGGTGCTGTACCAAAGGTTTATTTGTTCACCACATGCATGGCTAGTGCCTGGGGAGGCCAGAAGAGGGTACTGGATCCCCTGAACCTGGAGTTACAGATGGTTGTGACATGCCAAGTGGACACTGGAAATGGAACTGAGGTCCTCTGGAAGAGCAGCCAGTGTTCGTCACCACTGAGCCACCTCTCCAGCCTCCACTGACAGCTTTTGATGGACAACACCATTAGTTGTGTAACCCCTCTGCTGCTGTTACCTTGGTGTACATCCGTCTTAGTTATTTTCTCATTGTGACCCTGACACAGGCAACTTGGAGAAATAAGTTTCTTTTGTCATTCAGTTCCAGAGGGATATAGTCCATCATAGCAGGATGACACGGTAACACGGCAGGCATGGCGTGGTGCCAGGAACATGAGGCTGGCTAGCTGGTTGGTCACATTTTACCCACACTCAGGAAGCAGGAATGAACAGGATTGAGGCTGGGCTACAAAACCTCAATGTCTGCTCCCAGTGACCCACTTCCTTCATTGAGATTTTACCTCCTTAATGTTCCACAATCTTCCTAGACAGAGCCACCAACTAGGGGTGTGTTCAAACATGTGAGCCTAAGGCTATTGTATGTTTAAAGGACAACATCTATTTCCTCCTTCTGTATCTTCACTCTTCATGGCCTTCTCTTCAAAAAACCCCAAGTTGTCCCTCTGGAAACCCTTCAGGCTGAGTCAGCCTATTTGCCTAGTCTTCTCCACACCGATCTAGACTTGCTATTCCAGGGCCCCTGTTTTCCCACAGTTGGCTATGAACTCTATCCTGGATTTTCAGTACCCTCCATTTCATCACTGACTTTGAACACAAGCAAACAAATCCTTCCAGCTTAAGAAAACAAACACTATGAACATGAGGAAAATACTACATTCCAGAATGTTACAAAGTTCTCCCAGGTTCTGTTTCCAATTAAGTTGAAGCCAGTTAGACTCTGGCCTCCCCTTTTTATCTGAGCCTGGAGTTTCCCAAATTCCACCCTAATCCCCCTTCTACACTATGAACCTCCTTTTCCCAGAAGCCTCCTTTCTTAATAGGTAGTTCAGAGAAGATATTGGGCAGGAAGGAAGTTGCTCTCCTTGCCATCCTTACAACCTCAGTGGGCACATATGCAGTCCCTTGGACAGCTTCCATCTTCTTGGATAGAGGAGCAAATAGTTTTAGTTTTTTCAAGAATATTTGAATAAAATATTTCGATTTCCAAGGTGAGAGAACAGAGCACATTCCTACCATCAAGAAACTTACTAAACTTAGTTTCAATCAATATTGCCTAAGACTACTTAATTAATTCTGGAATGTCTAGAGTGGAGGATGTTGGTGTACATTACTACACTAAGCCAAAGGCAGAATCAAGTTCCTATGAGTGTTTCTTGAGTACAAACCCATCACCTTACCTACTAGTTCTTTGCCTGAGATGCCTCCTCCACATTTCCATACTGCAGGCATTATGCTAAGAAGTATTATTTTCATTACTCAAGATTGTAAATGAAGTACACCAGCAAATACTTTAACTGTTTAAGAATATTTCATTTCTAGTTCATTCACTAAATGAATTAAACATTGGGAAGGTGAAGTCAATTGAGAAAGGACTGTTGATTCTCCCCATAATTATGAGACACAAATATATACAAAAGCACATCGTGTGACTTAAAGTCATGGTAGCACATTTGTGAGTACTGAGGAGTCTAAGCTGCCAGCAGCACTTTATTTTCAATTTCTTTACTGCCTTACTATTAAGTCAAATGAGGTGATCATAAAATATTACCTGAGCAAATTAACTTTGCCTTTGTGACTGGTTATCCATTGGAGATAGCTTCTGGGTTAGAGATGGGAGATGGTGTTCACTTCCCCTCTGAGCACTGGGAGTACTGTCTGGAGTAAACCTGTGCAGGCCCTGTGCATGTTGCCACAGTCTCTATGAGTTCATAAGTGCATCCATCAGTCCTGTTGTGTCTGAGAAGGCATGTTTCCATGGTGTCATCCATCCCCTCAAGCTTTTACAATCTTTCTGCTTCCTCTTTCACATAGTTCCCTGAGCCCCAAATGGGGGATTTGATGGAGACATCCCATTTAAGACAGTGTGTTCCAAGGTCTCTCATTCTCTGCACTATGTCTAATTGTGGAGCTCTGTAATTGCTCTCATCTACTGAAAGAGGAAGTGTCTCTGATGATGGCAGAGCAAGACACTGATCAATGAGTATAGCAGAATGTTCTTAGGAATCATTGATTGCTACATTCCTGTAGTGGAACAGTAGTATTTGGTTCCCCTCTAGGTCCTGGCCCATCTAGTCTCAGGTTCTTGGCCAGCTGATCAGTATTGGACATGGGGTCCATCTCCTGGAGTGGACATTAAACACAAGCAGATAATGGTTGTTTATTCTTTCAATTTCTGTGTCAAAATTGCACTACCACACATTGCAGGCAGGTCACCATTCTAGATTGAAGGGATTGTAGCTGGGTTGGTATCTATGTTCTCCTCTGGTAGCATTCAGAGTACCTCCCAATACCCTGAACACTAGTCAGTAGAGGTGAAGGCTTTAGGTAGGCATCAGCTCAACTTCTACATGTTCAATGAGTTTTGTAGTTATTGTCTTCAGCAATAGGGCCTTATCATAAATTTGTAGAGAGCAACCAATAGCTTTGGCATTAGTCTGGGTTGTTTGGGAATTTTCATGGGTTTCCTTTGGCCAATAACTCAATTAAAAGTAATGCAATGTGAATCTTTTAGGCATATACTCAAGCAGGTGATGTAGCCACTGATCTATTGCTTTGTAGAGACACTATGACCAAGTCAACTCTTATAAAAGAAAGCATCTAATTTGGGCTTGCTTACAGTTTCAGGGGTTTAGTCCATTATCATCATAGTGGGGTGCATCATGGCATGCAGGTAGATACGATGCTAAAGAAGTAATTGAGAGTTCTACATCCAGATCTGCAAGCAGCAGGGAGAGAGCAACACCAAGGCTATCTTGGGCTTTGGAAATCTCAAAGCCCACCTCCAGTGACACACTTCCTAGAACAAGGCCACACCTACTTCAACAAGGCCATACTTCCTCCAGTAAGGCCATACTTCCTAATCCTTCCCAAGTAGTGCTCGTCCTTGATGACTAAGCATTCAAATACATGAGTCTATTGGGGGCCATTCTTATTCAAAGCACCATAAGTAGTATAGCTGGATCTTAAGGTAGATGGATTCTCAGCTTCCTGAGGAACTACCACACCAATTTCCATAGTGACTGTACAAGTTTGCACTCCCACCAGCAATGGATGAGTGTTCCCCTTATTTCACGTCCTCACCAATAGGAGCTGTCATTTGTTTTTTTGATCTTCTGAATAGTGTAAGATGAAATCCTAAAGTAGTTTTGATTTGTATTTCTCTGATGACTAAGATACTGAACGTTTCTTTAAGTCTTTCTCAGCCATTTGTGCTTCTTTTGAGATTTTTCTGTTTAGATCTGTATCCCATTTTAAGTTGTTTTTTGTTGTTTTTTTTTAAACTAGATGTCCAGTTTGTTGTTTTTTGTTTTGGTTTGGTTTTTTGGTTTCTCGAGACAGGGTTTCTCTGTGTAGTTTTAGTGCCTGTCCTGGATCTCACTCTGTAGACCAGGCTGGCCTCGAACTCACAGAGATTTGCCTGGCTCTGCCTCCTGAGTGCTGGGATTAAAGGCGTGCGCCACTACCACCTGGCTTGGTGTCCGGTTTCTTTGAGTTCTTTACATACTTTAGACATTAGCCCTCTATTGAATGTATAGCTAGTAAAAATCTTTTTCCATTCTGTAATTGATGTTTTCTTCTGGATGACTGAGGTGTCCTTTGCCATGCAGAAGCCTTTCCGTTTCATGAGGTCCCATTTATTTTTTTGTTCATCTTAGTGCCTGTGCTATTGATGTTTTTCAGAGAGTCTTTTCCTGTGCCAGTGAGTTCAAGACTCACTGGATATATAAGCCACACTTGAGGGCAGGCTCCATGCCCAACAGTAGATGGCCCAAACAAAACAAACTCAATGGTATTTTTGGAAGGTTTTGTTTTGTTTGGGTTGGTTTGATTTGGTCTCATAATGCTTTGTCTGAGCATTTTCCTCCCTATAAGACTTTTGTTTATATTTTATGGTTCCCAATTTTGTGTCTTTAGCCTACTCCGTGTGTGAATTTGAGCATCTCAGTGTCTGTGTGTGTTTCTGGTGTGTTTTCTTTGGCTCTTATTTTTTCCTAGTAATTTGGGTGTTTTGTTTATTTGTTTGTTTTCTTTTTGTTCTCTTAAGGATTGTTTTTATTTTGCCTTATTTTTTTATTTCTTTCCTTCTTTTTAGATCCCTACTTGTTATCTAATGAGATCAAGCAAAAAAGAGTGTCAATTTGGGTGGGTGGGGAGGATCTGGGAGAAGCTGGGGTAGGGGAAGCCATAATAAGAATATATTGCATGAAAAAATCTATTTTTAGTTAAAAAAAACTATTTACATCCAAAAAACAAAAGAGAAAGCAAAACAAAACAAAAATCTACAGAGTAATTCACATGCCTGGTCCATTTCCCAGACCTCCGATCTTCACAGACTTGCCCTTATGTGGGCTGGACATGCTGACACATGCCTGTTATCACAGCCCTTCAAACATAGAGGCAGAAATTCAGCAGCATCCTCTCCTGCACATTGAGTCTGATGCTAGTCTGAGCTACATTAGAACTTGTCTCAAAACAAAACAAAATACCCCACAAATGTTTAAGTGGGATATTAAGTCATTAGAAACATGCCTTTGAAGGCTCTAAGAAGAGCCTCTTCCTCTGCTTTTCCTCCCAGGCTATGCATGAATGTTCTCTATTGCTAACTCCACTCAGTACCAGGTCATATTGTCACACTTCAGGCCCACAATTAATGAGACTAACCACAACAGACTGAAACCTCCAACAGACTGTAAGTTAAAAGCTGCATCTCAGGTGTTTCGTTACAGAACAAACTTAATACAGCTAAACTATGAGAAATCACCCAGTGAAACAAGCATGTGCTGCAGATAGTAATAGCAAAGGATCCTGTTTATAAGATGTGCAGGGTTCTGGGAAACCACATTCTCAAGGGTCTTATGCAACTTGTAGCTAAACACATTTAACCCTTTGCTTTACAGGCTACACTGTCTAATGCTTGAAACTGGGCTCAGAATAGGCACCCCTTTATCTCACATGCCTACTTTCTTTTTATCTGTACTGTATCTTTTCATCTCCTGTATATATATATTTTTAATTTTCTCATTTCTTCTAGAAGGATACCCCACCTCTGAAGTTTCCTGGGAGAGCAGTTCTATTTTTTTAAAGACTATCAGGCTTCTTGGAAGTTTTCTGTATTGCACCCTTATAGTTTGGACAGCTACATAGGAGAATTTACAAATGTAAATGGAAGAAATCTCAACTCCTAGGCATCCAGGAATTTTCACCATCCCATAGAAAATTGGGTCCTGAGACAGAGTGAGTCTGGAGTTGATGAACTTGTTGGTCCGTGGTATCACCAGCCACCCGAGCCTCTGCATCTGCCCCCCATCCTCCAGCAGTACCACTCACCTCACCAGCTGGCCTCAGACAGAAATTCAACTTGTACTCTGAGATATGAAAGGGTTAAGAGAAGGGGGTGATGAGGGAGTGAGAGAGCAAAGGGAGGAGGGAGAAGGAAAGGGAGAAAGAAAGGGAGAGAGAGAGAGAGAAGTGGGGGAGGAGGAGAAGGAAGAGGGTAGCTCTTCCTTGAAGTCTTCAAAGACAGTTTTTAGTTTTCTTATAAACTTCAGAAATGGAAGATGACCCTTTCTGATCTCATTACTTGTCGGTAACTGGAGAAAGTGGTTAAATGTTAGCAAAATGGATGCTTCTTAGTATTTCCCAGGACAACAGCTGCTTGTTTTTTGTTTGTTTGTTTGTTTGCTTGTTTGTTTGACGGATTCTTAACCCCTAACCCCGACTGGTCTGGAACTTGCTATGCAGACAAGATAGGCCTTGAAACCACAGAGATCTACCTGCCCCCCCCTCCCCCTCCCCCGCAGAGTGCTGGGATGAAATGTGCTCCCCTATACATGGGTTTTTAAATTTCTTTATTGTGTTTTGTTTTTCAAACTGTTGCCCTTTTCAGAATCTCAAAATCAGATTATTAAAACGTTCCTTCTCAACTTTGTCTATTTACCACCACGAAGGTGGCTGTCACCTCCACTGGCACAGCTTCTTCCACGCCTCAGTGAGTGTCCCAGAGTCCCTCCTCCCCTGTGGACCAGAAGGCAGTTCAGGGAGGGAGTTTTAAGGGGTGCTAGAAAGAGAAAGCTAGCAGTTCTCACGTTTTGAAAGTGTTGGCTACTTAAACAGTGGTCTTCTTCTTCCTTCCTCGAGTGAATTCTTAATAAAGAGCAAGGTCTAAGGACAGTATCTAAGTGTGAGGTCAAATGTCTCACAATGGTGGCTGAATTCTTCGATGGTGTCATTGAGCACCCCAGGACTATGCCATCTGAGTCACTCTTAAAGGGAACAACATGAGAATCTGTCATTGCCATTTATTACTCAGAGCTTGAAGCAGGGTCAGCTTTCTGTGTCTGCTCTGAGTTAGGGTAGAACACAGACATCTGGCATGTGCTGAGTGTCTGGGCAGGAAGCACAGTGTCTGTTTGATGAGCATCTTAAGAACATCAGCTGGATCGTAGTACCCGAGGATTAAATACACAAAGCCAGTTGATTCCCTGACTATGTGTGGTCATACCATCTCATTAAAATTTTTCTGCATCATCATGAAATCAAACTGGGTATTGTAGACCAGAGAAGCACTAATCTCATCTGGTTTGAGCAGAGATGTGAATCCTGAGAAGACTACAGACCCTCACAGTTGGAGACACCCCCCAAATCACTACTGCTTCCGTTATCACACTCCTGCTCATTTTAACTCATATAACTGTACACTCAGAAAGAGCCCCGTGCTGAATAAGAACTACTCCAGGGAAGAATGTCCTAACCCACCTGCTAACCGCTTCAAATACAGTTTTAAAAAGGTGTAGAGTGTGTCGACACTGTTTGACATTCCAGCATTTGGGAGGTAGAGGCAGGAGGATCAGGACTTCAAGGCTAGCCTCAGCTACATATGGAGTTCAAGCCCAGCCAGGACAATGTGGAACTGCTTCTCAAAAACTAAAATAAAAATAAATGAGTCCAAGGGGCCGGGGATGCAGCTCACTAGTAGAGAGCTAGCCTGGACTGCAAGAGTTCCTGGGTTTAACTTTCAAGATTGCAAAACAAATCATTCAAAGAAAATAAATTTACTCAGACAAAGTCCATTCCCAGCCCTTCCTCGATTCAACCCAAAATAGTCTGAAATGTTCTGGCATGGTTCACAAAGATTTTGAGCCTTTCAAACACAAAAGCCCCAGCTGGTTTTATTGGCTCAAAGATCTCTCTGCAATTCTGTCTTCTCAGGCCAGTCACCCAAGAGTGGGACTGTCACCGATTAAAGTTAGTCTCTTCCAAACTTGTGGGATAGTGACTGACCCAAGGAAGAGAAGCAGGCTACAGTGGGCTAATATCACATGAAAATGACCCACATCATTTACTAAAATCCCAGGGCTGAAAATAACAATCACAGAGGCAACTCAACTTCATTCAAACACAAAAACAAAAACAAAACAAAAAACTTGCTTGAAGACTTGTGGGAAAGACAGTTGAGAGGATCCAAATACCCATAATCCTCCATGTTTTCATGAGTGAGAAGACAGAATTCATATATGCTTGTAAGTATCCCAGCAACTAGCTCTCTCTCTCCAAGTACATCGCACTTCTAAAGCTGACAGTTAAAAGCCAGAGGAGTGTTTCAGCGAGAGCCGGAAATTAGGATTTTTGATGGGTTTTACACTTTTTCAGAGACATCTGCTTGCAGTCACCTTAGGGTCTCAGTATCTCTGTAGTTTTAGAACAACTATTTTCAGTTTTTGGTCCAAAGTACGTCTTATGCTTCCTGCCAATGTGTGGCATTTCGAAAGTTGGACAAAGCGCTGTATTAATGTGAGATGGAGTTCATCAAAATGGGCAATCACAGTCAAAATTGGAAAAATTGGGACAGTTGCTTCCTCTAGGTCCCCAGAGAGTCCATTTTTTCCCCTGTTGTGTCTTCTTCTGCTTTTTTTTTAGGCAACTTGGCCTTTTTATCAAAATATGTTCTTGAGAGAAGAAACACAGTACAAAAGTCATACACGGTGTAAATAAAATCAAGCCATTCACTTGTAGTCATACCTTAGTAGATATTTGCATTTAAAATTATACTGGTATTTGTCTGCTGTGGTGATGCTGTGGTGATGGGTTTTAATCCAGGGTTTCACATATCCTAAGCAAGAGCCTACCACCAGACCACACTCCTAGTTCTCCAATGTCATTTTTATTAATTGAAAAATAAAACTACTTCCGCATTTTCTGTAAAATAATCAAAATCCCAGTGTCTGACCAAGCAGTTTGGGGCTCCGGGGAGAATTTCAATGAGTACTTTTGGTCCAGCTTCACCATGCTCATCCTTATCTGCAAAACTAGACTTTTAACCTCCTGCAAGTCCTTCTTTGTCCTCCCCGATCGATCTCTTCCTTCTGAGAACTCATTTGTCAACTTCTCCCAATTTCTGTGATTTACATAACAAGCAAATCTGACTCTCATGGAAGTTTCTCAAGCAGGCCCTGGAAGGATTGCCTCCTGTCCTTGAGGTACGAGCCAAATGGGAGGAAGACAATCACAGACATATAGAAGCAGGTGTAATGGTGGCTTAATGTGTGGGTTTAACTTGACAGAGGTGTAACTTCTGATATCTAAACCTCTGCCTTCCTAGTCCAGTCCTCCGAGTCAGCCAAGCAGAACCACTGCCTCTCTGTACCACAAACTGGTTAAAAGGGAAACTAGTTTTGTTTATGTTCATTTCTTTGGAAAACAATGTAGCCATTAGAGGTTGCTCAGGGTGGGTTTCTGACCATTTCCCCCTTTATTTGCACGTTATTTATGTTTTACTATTTCCCTTTTATAAAAAGTTTATTTTGCTTTTTAATTTTCTTGCAGGTATATAATGCACTCTGGTTGCTCTTGCCCCACTCTCCTTTATAGGAAATACAGGAAGATGTAGACAGAATTTTCACATCTGATTGAAGGGATCACTATGGGAATGAGAGTAAGATACAAGTCATGTGAACCGCAGTGTTTCCTAGCAGCGAGCACTTAATGGCGGCACCCAAAGAAGTCACCTACATAAAACCAAAACACTGCCAAATTCTGCTAAGATTTGCAAAAGTGCATTTAACACAACTGTGGGTTTCAACTATGCTCTCTAAAGAACTTTATAAATCCACAGAGGTGAGGCCTGGAGAAGGCCTCCCTCTTACACACTCACACACACACACACACACACACACAGAGAGAGAGAGAGAGAGAGAGAGAGAGAGAGAGAGAGAGAATGCCTAGCTATGCCTTTTACAGACAGGTGCTCTGAACAAGTTACCTAATGAAAAGAAAGAGTTTTACAGCTTAGAATATTTAAAAAATATATTTTCATAATTATTCAATTTGACTCCTAAAAATCAGAAAAGGAGACTTTTTTTCCTTTTTAAATTTGGAGGAGGTATATATAGTACCAAGAGATTCAATAATCTGATTAAGAAAATGTAAGCTAATAATATTTCTTATTTCTTAAGAGAAGAAACAGACACACATACAAAAAAATCACACAGTGTGTACATATATAATTAAGTCACTCATTTATATACCCATGCCTTAATGGATGTTTGCATTTAAAAAGCTTATGTTGTTTATTTATTGTTTCTTCTTTCAAAAGAAAAAATAAGCAAGATGAACAGCATGAATAAATAAATAATATAACATAATAATCTATGAGAAATATTCAAATTAAATTACAGAAAACAAGAAATTATTTCTTCCAATTTCTATAAGCTGATTAGTGTTTTAGACAATTCAAGTGAAATTTGGATAGTAAAAATTTAATATCTTTTTTTCTGAATTTGGTACTTTGTGGTAACAAGCATTCATAGCTAGAAATGCAGAATGAAGATTATAATTTTAAAACAAAACCAGATCTATTCACAGAAGAATAAGTAGTAGTACATTAGATATTATTTTCAAGGAGCTCCCTGAAGACTCCCTAGAAATGCATATTAGAGATAGCTGGCCATCTGTAGAGCTTGTTCTGTGTTCTTTTCAGAGCAGTTAGACAAAGGTGTGAATACATTGAGTGAGTAGAACAGAGAAGCTGGTGAAGAGTACCATTCATTAAAGATAAGATCCAGAGAAAAATAATAAGCAAAGTAATGTTGATTGACCTAGAAGAAGGAATTTGGAATAAGACATAACCATGAGTAAAATTGGGATTATAAATAAAAATGAATACATATCGAAAACACAAAACTATCTCGTTATGCTTGAGACAACTGGGGAACTAGCCAAGTGACATGAATTTTGAAATTTTAAAAGAAACTTTATGAAAAGAAGTCACTATAGCTATCAAAATCAGCTAATGATTTTGGTGATTTTTATAATGACAAGACAGTTATTCCAAACATTCACGAGCTAATTGACTGCTAATAGTGTGATATCATGATAAGCAGAATCAATGAGGTATTATTATTTGGAGGATGCTTGTTTCTTCTATATCTGCTGTAATAGAATAAAACATGCCATACTTGTGACCTGAAAAAAATTAATGATGCTCGTACTGTGGTCTTTCTATGATAAGTGACATGGAAGGGCAACCCAGTGCCATTTCCGCATGGTACTTTGAATTGTGGGTCTCTGAGTGGCACTTCTCAGGGGCGTGTGACATAATGTGTATTTCAAGATGAAGAAAAGTACAGAAGTAGGAAGGTTTCTAAGCTCCCCTCTTCATCATCATAAAAATAAAGAGAGAAGGGGGATCCTTGGTAGAATTCCCCTCCTCCAAAGCATATTGTAGGATCTAAGAATGTCATTCTGGGACTTCCTCCCTTATGCCCTGAGGGCCATTTTGTTCACAGCTCTCTGGTTCTATTCACAGAGAGAAACAGAAGAATCTGAACAAACAGGCCTTGGGGGTCTCCTCTCCTAGTCCATTACTGTCACGTTATGACCACTTTTGTTCAGTCACGTTTCTCCACAACTACTATCCTCTTCTTGCATTAGACCCAGCACAAAAGTCTTCAGTTTTCTCTGCATCTTTGGGTTTTCTATTCCTGGAGGCTCTTACATGATACAAAAGCTTGGTTAAGTAAATTCGTTAGGCTTTTTCCTTTATTGATTTGTTTGTGTTTTCATTTGGCTGGTTGGGTTGGTTTGTCATTTGTTTTGTTGTTATGGGGGGTATGGATCTGGTTTGTAGCCAAAAGGGTTCACATGTTGGGAACTTGGTTTCCAGGGTGGCAGAACTGGGAAGAATTGTCAGTAGAGGACCCTGATAGACAAAGAAGAAAAGCTCCCATTTTGAAGTACACCCTGGCAGGTGTCAGACATCTGTCCAAATAGACTTGCAAGCAGCATAAACCAAAGGAAAGACAAGAGCCCACTTCAACTGAGTCTTGGAAGTGGTAAAGTATTTCCTATACAACCCTAGAAAGTTGCAATAAAAGCCTGATGGAGGTTCTACCCAGTCTCTCTTGCTTACTATTTTTGATGTGTAATCTTTTTCCTCAGCATGCTCTTCCATCAACCATGGGGTCCTTTCCAGGCCCTGTGAAATGCTGTCTGGACCTTAAGCCTCCAAAACTGAGTTCATAAGCTTTTCTTTATAAAGTTAACCTATCTCAGGTAATGAAAATGGACCCTTCAAGATGTCAGTCATCAGCTTCACACTGGGTAAGGGAATGACTCTTTCTTTCCTCACCAGTAAGAGGGGACCAATGAAGTAAGTGGACATAATTATGAACCCACTGATGTGTGTTAAGGTGCAATGATTTTAGAGATTAACAAGGGCCTGAAATGTCCATGACCCACATCTTCATAGTTGGGGGCAGAAACTGCTCACCCATTTTCTGTCTTCTTCTTTCATCTTTCCTTTCATCTCTCACGTTTACACATACTAGCATTTCTTCTCTTGCTGTCTCCCATCTGTTTACCCTATCTCCTTGTACCCTAGGAATGACCTAAGTAGGGAACAACAAAAAAGGAGAGAGAGAGAAAAAAGAGAGAGGGGACAGGCTATGAGCCTCTATTCCATGGCTCTCCAAATCCAAATCCAAATCCAAAAGTGCAGCTGGAACTATGTACGCAGCTCATATCTAAGCATGAAACTGAGACAGGGCCTGAAGAACTCCGGGACTTCAAGTTGGCGGTTGTGAATTATTTGCCTCTGGCTTTATGAAGGGGAGACAGTGTGGTTATTTGGGTGAGCTAGACCAATGTACAGAATTATGTTTAAGGAATAGAAATGCAGTTTATGCTGAATTTCATACTAAACCATAACATTATAACACACTATTTATTTTGTAAAAGGTTATTAATTAGGGCACCCTAATTAATTTTCTTGGTATAGTGAGTGATAAAGATGCTTTCTGTGTTTTTATGTGATTAAAAACAAAATCAAAGGAAGAATAATATTCTGTGACACAGAAGAAAAATGAAATTCAAATGTCCACAAAACATTTAATTGGAAAAAGGTCATATTACTGGGTATTTATTATATGTGTGGCTGTCATCACTATAGAGAGGGTGGTGGAGCCCATGTGATCTATCTGATACAAGTGATTTGTTCTCTGTCTTATAGCAAAGAAATAAAGATCACCCCTAGACTTATGGTATTGTTTATAGAAAGGGAAATGTATGCTTTCTATACTGTCTTAATTGCTTCCGAGGCCAGGAAGCCAGTCCTCTCTCTGTCCCTCTTTGGACTGTTCATGTTTTGAGCTTTATTTCATGGCTGTCTCAGACAAAAGAAACCTGTAGGTACATTCATCTGATGCTTTACATTTTAATGACTGGGGAGCGGGCTTAAACAGTACCTCAGGTTGCCATACTTGTGTAACGACCCCTATTTGGCAAGATACATTTGCTAAATAAATAATGATTCCACATATATTCCATTCTTTGTGTCTCATGTTTATGGTTTTACTCTATTGGCAAACATCTCAATAAACCAAAGGAAAAAAATCTTTTTTTCTGATAAACACTCTAGATAATTATAAAATCAAGTCTTTTCTTAATGATCCAGATCTTGATCTGTTTTTTTCCACCAGTAAGCTCCTTTCTAAAAATCCTGAAAAATAATATGTTAAATATAAAAAAAATTATGCTAAATAAAATGCATGCTAATACTCAGGGGGATGCTGGGCTCAGTCAAAAGGATGTGCATCCCAAAGGATGCCCACAGCACAACAAGGTTGCCAGGAAACAGCTGCAATTTCAACACACAGATTTTTATAGAGCTTTGAAAGCAAACTCTTTTGAAAAAAAAGAGAGAGAGAGAGAAGGTTACCTGCATGGTTTTTGTACAGCTTCCAAGGATGAGCAGATGATCATTGGCCAAATAGAGTATGTCATCAAAGCTCATTTGATGAGTTAATCAGGAAACACTGCGTCAGCATATTTTAATATATAAGCAACAGTTCCTTTCCTTGAATGATAAAGGTTCAACATGATTGTGACAATATTCAGTATTGCCTCAGCCACCACTGTAAAACTTCTCTTTTTATTACTAAATTCATTGGGTTTTGCACAGGTGAGACTATTGTCTTTATAAATAATCAAAATCAAAGTGTGACATTGGTTCCAGCAAATGAGAGCCAAAGGTCACTTTTTTTCCCCTCAAAGTATTTGCCTTGCAGACTGATTGTTCTATGGCATCCATCCTTTAAAATATTTAGGTAAGTAAAAGAGTAGGACACTATCAAAACAATCAGAAGACTCACCAATGAGTTTACTGCTGAAAGACCCACTATCTCACCGTTAGCTATAAACTGTAATCCTGCTAGGAGCTGTCACCCCACTAACCATCAATTAGAAGTTTAGGGTCATCTTTTTGTAATTGACCCAGCATTTTAAAACAAGCCTAATCATATAGTTTACAAAAGTCTCCACTGTTATGACAGTAGCAAAGGAGACGAGGAACACATATAATGTGACCCAGCAGATTGAGGTTATAAATGTCCTACCAGATCACTGCAGTTGTTATACACTGAGCAGTGAGTAAAGCTCATTCCTCACCATGTTCTGACACCCTACAACACTGGCTCAGGTCTTTCCTTTAAAGAAAACTACTGTGTGTGTGTGTGTGTGTGTGTGTGTGTGTGTGTGTGTGTGTGTGTTTCAAGTTCATGGCTCAATTCATCAAAAAATGATGGCTTCTAAAATGGGGTTGACACTGAACTAAGAGCAGAGAGAGGCAGTGAGGAAGGACGTTGCTGTCACTGAGAAGAGCACTGGGGGCCTCGTGGCTCAGTTATTGACTCTGTGCATAAGGGATGAGGGAGCAAAAGTGCATCCCCTTTTATGCAGAAAATCATATCTAGCTTCCTTATTACTGCTAGTTGACCTATTTTCATTATAAGCCTTTGACTTAGAATACATGCATTATAGACACTTAATATCTAACAACTTACAATTTATGTATTTTAAAATGTCTCTTTATAAATTGATATTATAATTATTTTAACATTAGAAGATGTTCACAATGAGATGCAATAATTCTTAAAGTTCCTATTATTCACTATCCTTTTGTAAGTTTTTACCAAGACTATGAAAATATCAATAAATCCATACCTAACAATTCTAAAACTTGTATGTTTTATAAATTAAGTACATTAAATACTAGTGCAATGTATTAATTGTAACATACTGTTTTAAGTTTTTTCCTTTACGTATAGTAAATTCAACAGTTCTTGAAAAGATAATACATTGATCATGTTTCTTAAGTTAAAGAGATTCTACACCACAGGGGACCAATAGGGGCCCTGAGGTCAGGACCAAGAAGTAGATGAGAACACTAAAGCAGAGCTTTAACTGTGGTTTGCTTAGTCAGTTCTGGGAGGAGTCTCTTCAGGGTCAGCAAGGCCCAGCTCTCATAGCATCAGAATGTAGAAAATAAGAATGGCTAATACAAGTGTTCATTCATCTTGGCTTTGCAGAGTTGAGTCCCTTTCTTTTGACAATGAAAGAAGGCTTCAATTGTCAAATGTGTGGGGATATTGTGTTCCCACAAACATTGTGCACACTAATAAACTTATCTGGGGTCAGAGAACAGAACAGCCACTAGATACAGAGGCCAGAAAATGGTGGCACACACCTTTAATCCTAGCATTCTGAAGGTAGAGATCCATTTGGATCTCTATGAGTACAAAGCCACATTGGAAACAGCCAGGCATGGTGACTCATGCCTTTAATTCCAGAAAGTGATGGCAAAAAGCAGAAAGGTATATAAGGCGTGAAAACCAGGAACTAGAGCTGGTTACCCTTTTAGGCTTTTGAGCAGCAGTTCGGCTGAGATTCAGTTGGATGAGGACTCACAGGCTTCCAGTCTGAGGAAACAGGATGTAATTGGAGCTGAGTAATTGGAGAGGTGAGGAAGCTGTGGCTTGTTCTGCTTCTCTGATCTTTCAGCATTCACCCCAATACCTGGCTCCAGGTTTGTTTTTATTAATAAGACCTTTTAAGATTCGTGTTACATCTGGCACCTAATGTGGGAAAAGCT
>CABHPH010147964.1:2464-48186 GCA_902168325.1 Peromyscus nudipes | reverse complement strand
TAACCACAGAATGTAGTATTGCATCAGCTCCCGGGGAGTGATTGTTCCCAGGTGTCAGCACAACAGAAGAGGATTACAAGTTCACTCTCGGGTTAATAGATAGCAAAGAGAAACAATGGAATAGACTCTCTGAATCTAGTCACATACAACAATAAACAGAAGAAAACTTGCCTGATAGGATAATTTCACACCACATTACGATGGGCAAATTCCATTTGGAAGTTTGTATTACATTTAAATACTTCAACCATGTATAAAACACGGTATGTCTTTCATAGAAATAATACTTTAAACATTATCCATCAACAGGAAGACGACCCATCCTTTTTCATAGTACCTCTTTCTTCAATAGTCTGTACTGAGCAAATAGATGCCTGAGTAAAAGGATCATGGAACATAGTTACTTTCTCATTCATATGAGATGACTCAATTCCATTTTCTTAGGACATGGGTATGCATGTATTTTTGTATATCAAAATTTTATACTATGCATTAATGCAGAGAATTTATTTTGAAAAATAAGGTGAGAAAACAGTGGAAAGCAGCACACACTCATATGACATGCATTCAAAAAAACTTTACCTTGACAACCACATCAGTAATAGAAAAAAAGCCTTTTAAAAACTGAGAGGTAATGTAAATGTTTGGGATCACAACAAAATAAGCATTTGTAGGAGAACAGAAAAAAATCTCACCTCAATACGTGCATTTACCTGAGGAAAAGCCATCTCTCTTTTCCCTTCCATCTGGATCCTCTCAGGAAACTTTATCTCAAAATTTCACCTTCCTGATAACATTTTGGTTTCAAAGCAGAAAAGCTTCACATACTTTCTACCACACTAAGAGACTGGAAGGCGAGATCAAAAAGCTCACTCTCTCTACTTTATTGGAGCAGTGATGTAGAAAAACATGAGCTCCCAGAGGCAGACAAAACTGTAGGTTCTACTTTCATGCATTCAGGTAGGTATTCTGTTTTGCCAGCATGATTGACTTTAGTACAGACCTGGCAACATGGTTAAATTGACTTGCTAGAGGTAGCAGAATCAGGTGGGCATTTCAAATTGATGCTGAGCACAGCTGACATCAAGCAGCATTAAAGACTCTCACATTCTGTTACTCTGAGGTGGTTGATTAAAGCAAAATGAGGCTTTCATGGAGGATAACACACAGTACCTGTGGGGTATCTCAGATGAAAGTAATTCTTCAACTGGGTGAAAAATATAGTTACTTCTGTCCAAGAAGCATGAAGGCATTGCTTTTCCCTCTAAAGTCTCCACTGACTTTTCCTATTCATTACTATGATACAATTTATAGTATTAAGATTCTGAAATTTGGCAGTGATTAAAACTTTTCACAAATTTATTTTCATAATAATAATACTTCACCAAGGAACACTGTTAACTAATTATGGGTGAAAAATTAGGAGAGGGGCGGTGGTGGTGCTTGCCTTTAACCCCAGCATTTGGGAGGGAGAGGCTGGTGAATCCCTGTGTGTTTGAGGCCATCCTGGTATACAAAGTGAGTTCCAAAACAGGGTACAAAAGCAACATAGAGAAACCCTGTCTTGAAAAATAAAATAAATAAATAAATTCAAAGAAGGAGGAGGAGGAGGAGGAGGAGAAGAAGAAGAGGAAGAAGAAGAAGAAGGAAAGAAAGAAAAATGATGAGAACCACATGGATTTCTTTACAATATGTGAGTTCCCAAGAACCCTCTAATACCTTAAGATTTTAGTGAAAAACACTGAATTCCATCCTTTAGCATCATTGTTGTTGTTGGAAATTTAACATATATCGATGGTTACAAAATGCCCTCATATTTAAGGCTGCTTTGCAAAACAGGACTTTATTAATTTAATTATAAGTGGAATTAATGGAACACTCTCTGACAGTGGCATTGACTACATAGTAATCTGCACACATACTCAGTTTATATTTGTTTTCTACATGCATTGCATTGTAATTATTCAGATACTCCTTTATTGCTAGACAAAATTTTATTATTGTCTTTATCTTACACCAAGGTAATGTATTTACTAGAATCAGGGCTTTTTGACCTGCATGTCTCTGTGCAGAAATGTAGATTACCCAGAAACTCCATGGTGTTGTTTAAATTTCCATATTCAAATTTCAGTTCCTATAACCTATGCATATTTTTCAATAGGATTCTAATGAACACCAATTCCTCTCTTAGAAGGAAAGTCATAATTTTAAAAGTCCTTAACAGGATTAAAGAGAAACTAATCCTAAACTGAAGAAGATGCAATGATCTTCTTTGAATAGGAAATTATCCACCATAACCACCTCCCTCATAAATGAATGAACCTCTCACCACAATCCCGACATGTATGTCAACACTCTGCAGAAAGAAAACAGACTGGAACCCAGAGTAGGAGGAAGGAAATAAAACTGAGTGTAAAATTAAATATAATCAGTTTAGAGAAATAGAAGCATAATGATGACAAATTATACAAACCATGTGCTTCTCCTTGCTCACAGTGAGCATAACAAATTACAACTATGTTAATTTGCCTGGATTTTCTCAATTTTTTTGGTAAATTCATGTAGACTAATAGCTTCCTACAAGATAAAGCTGGTATCTGAATTGCATGGTTCTTAGATATATGGTATCATCAAGTCTCTGACTGTACTCTATCAATTCCACACCTGCAGAAGGCACATGAGACTCACTGAGATTAAGTAAAGAATCTGCCTGGGCAGTGAAAAGATACATTCTTTAACCATGCTCTTACCAGTAGATTCTATAATAAAGATTTTAAATTTAAGATCAAGGAGAATACATGTCTGGTACAATTTGACTGGCTGTGTTGTCCTGAAACAGACATGTTTCCTTTCATGGACATAAGTCAGGGAAACACTCTGAGAGCATGACAAACATATGCTCCACTAGGCTTGAGTTAAATGCTGCCTCTTTTCTCATAATAAACTAGGATCTGTACCTTGGTCAAAGTACAATTAAAAATAATTTCTAAGTCAGGAATAATCTATTCCTCATAAATCTTTTATCCCTTTTTCCTTTAAGTTTCTCTTTACTGTTGGCTTCAATTATTACTGCTCTGAGGAAAAGAAAAAACATCATGTGAACTAGTTTGTGATACATTGGAAATGGAAAGTACAGTGTACTTTCCTTGAAATTTTAATGAAACGGAACAATATGTTTCTATACCTACACATAAATAAGCTTGCACTTGATTAAATCAGACGCATGATAAAGTAGGTATGCAGTGAGCAGAGTCTTACATTATTCAAGCCCATACTACAGCTTAGGGACCCACCAATGTCTTACACCTTAATATTCAACTACTTCACTTAATTGACACAATTAAGAGAGGACACAGTATGGTTGACATAATTTGTTCCATAATGGTACTTCTCCTTAACAAGTGACAAAATAATTTTTTATGAAGAACCAATGTTTTTTGATGACAGAACTAACTCCTTCACACAGTGGCAAGGAGCTACCACACCGAAACACACAGACACATACCTACCACACAACTATAAGCAATTAAACCGGTGAGGGAAACAGTTCAAGATTTGAAAACTGAAATTGAGACAATAAAGAAGACACAAACAGAGGAAATGCTGGAAGTGGAAAATCTGAGTAAATGCAAGCATAACCACCAGAATTCAAGAGATGGAAGAGTGCATCTCTGGCGTTGAAGTTACAATAAAGTCATAACCCAAAATGTCCAGGAAATTGGGGATACCATGAAAAAACCAAACCTAAGAATAATAGGGATAGAAGAAGGAGAAGAATACCAACTCAAAGGCGCAGAAAATATATTCACAAAATCATAGAAGAAAACTTTTCCAGCCTAAAGAAGGAAATGCCTATGAAGACACAAGAAGCTTACAGAACACCAGATAGAGTGGATCAAAAAATAGTACCCTTGCCACATAATAATCAAACCACTAAACATACAGAATAAAGAAAAAAATATTAAGAGCTGCAAAAGAAAGGGCTGGAGAGATGGCTCAGTGGTTAAGAGCACTGGTGCTTCTCCAAAGGACCCCGGTTCAATTCCCAGCACCCACATGGCAGCTCACAACTGTCTGTAACTCCAGTTCCAGGGGATTTGACACCCTCACACAGACATACATGAAGGCAAAAATTGATATACATAAAATACAAATAAATAAATTATCTAAAAAAAGAGCTGCAAAGGAAAAAGCCCAAGTAATATATAAAGGCAGACCCATAAGAATAACATGTGAATTCTCAATGGAGACTCTAAAAGTCAGAAGGTCCTGGAAAGATGTTATGCAGACACTAAGAAACCATGGATGCCAAATCAAACTATTATACTCAGCAATAATCTCAGTCACCATAGATGGAGTAAACAAAATATCCCATGATAAAACCAGATTTAAACAGTATCTTTCCACAAATGTAGCCCTACAGAAACCACTTGAAGGAAAAATCCAATCTAAGGAAGTTAGATACACCCATGAAAACACAGGCAATAGATAGTGCCATACCAACAAATACCAAAGAAGAGATACATACAACACTACCACCAAAAATAACAGAAATTAACAATAACTGATCATTAATATCCATCATTATCAATGGTCTCAATTCACCTATAAAAAGACACAGGCTAGCAGAATGTATACAAAAACAAGATCCATCCATTTGCTGTATACAAGAAACACACCTCAACTTCAAAGACAGACACCACCTCAGAATAAAAGGCTGAAAAAAGACTTTCCAATCAAATGGATTTAAGAAGCGAGCTGGTGTAGCTATCCTAATAGCTAATAAAATAGACTTCAAACTAAAATCAACTGAAAGAGATCGGGAAGGACACTACATATTATCACAGGGAAAATCTGAGGAGATGAAGTCTCAGTTCTGAAGATTTATGCCCCAAATACAAGGGCACCAACATTCATAAAAGAAACATCACTAAAGCTTAAATCACACATCAAACCGCATACACTAGTATTGGGAGATGTCAAAACCCAACTCTCACCAATGGACAGGTCTGCAAGACAGAATCTTAATAGAGAAATAAGGGAACTAACAGACATTATGTCTCAAATAGACTTAATAGATATCTACAGAATATTCTACCCTAATACAAAAGAATACACCTTCTTTTCAGCACCCCCTGGAACCTTCTCCAAAATCAACCACATGCTTGGTCACAAAGCAAATCTTAACAGATAGAGAGAAATTGAAATAACCTCTTGTGTCTTATTAGACCACCATGGATTAAAGTTAGATTTCAACAATAGCAAAAATTACAGAAAGCCTACAATCTCATGGAAACTGAATAATGCCCAATTAAATCACCAATGGGTCAAGGAAGAAATAAAGAAAGAAATTAAAGATTTCCTAGAATTTAATGAAAATGAATGTGCAACATACCCAAATTTATGGGTCACTATGAAAGCGGTGCTAAGAGGAAAATTCATAGCTCTAAATGTACCCATAAAGAAGTTGGAGAAATCTCACACTTGTGACTTAACAGCACATCTGAAAGCTCTAGAACAAGAAGAAGCAAACACACCCAGGAGAAACAGATGCCAGGAAATAATTAAAGAGATGGCAGAAATCAATAAAATAGAAACAAAGAGAACAATACAAAGGATCAATGAAACAAAGAGTTGGTTCTTTGAGAAAATCAACAAGATAGATAAGCCCTTATCCAAATTAACCAAAAAGCAGAGAGAGAGAGAGAGCATCCAAATTAACAAAGTCGGAAATGAAAAGGGACATAACAACAGACAACGAGGAAATGCAGAGAATCATTAGGTCAGACTTCAAAAACCTTTTCTCCACAAAATTGGAAAATCTAAAAGACATGGATGATTTTCTAGATAGGTACTCCATACCAAAGTTAAATCAAGACCAGATAAAGTATATAAATAGACCAATAACCCCTAAGGAAATAGAAACGGTCATTAAAAGTCTCCCAACCAAAAAAAGTCCTGGACCAGATGGTTTCAGTGCAGAATTCTACCAGGTTTTCAAAGAAGAGCTAATACCAATATTGTTCAAATTGTTCCACACCATAGAAACAGAAGGAACATTACCAAATTCTTTTTATGAGGTTACTTAAAAAGTTATCCTGATACCCAAACCACACAAAGATGTAACCAAGAAAGAGAATTACAGATCAATCTCCTTCATGAGCATTGATGCAAAAATACTCAATAAAATACTGGCTAACCGAATCCAGCAACACATCAAAAAAATATGCACCGGCTTCATCCCAGGGATGCAAGGATGGTTCTTTTTTTTTCGAGACAGGGTTTCTCTGTGTAGCTTTGCACCTCTCCTGGAACTCACTTGGTAGCCCAGGCTGGCCTCGAACTCACAGAGATCCACCTGGCTCTGCCTCCCGAGTGCTGGGATTAAAGGCGTGTGCCACCACCGCCTGGCAGGATGGTTCAACATACGAAAATCTGTCAATGTAACACACCATATAAACAAACTGAAAGAAAAAAAAACCCATGATCATCTCATTGGTTGCTGAAAAAGCCTTTGACAAAATCCAACACCATAAACATAATAAACATTTTAGATTGATCAGGAATACAAGGAACATACCTAAATATAATAAAGGCAATTTACAGCAAGCTGACAGCCAACATCAAATTAAATGGAGAGAAACTCAAAACGATTCCCCTAAAATCAGGAACAAGACAAGACTGTCCACTCTCCCCATACTTATTTAATATAGTACTTGAAGTTCTAGATAGAGTAATAAGACAACAAAAGGAGATCAAGGGGATACAAATTAGAAAAGAAGAAGTCAAACTTTCATTATTTGCAGATGATATGATAGTGTACATAAGTGACCCCAAAAATTCTACCAGAGAACTCCTACAGCTGAAAAACTTCTTCACTAATGCGGCAGGATACAAGATTAACTAAAAAAAATCAGTAGCCCTCCTATATACAAATGACAAATGGGATGAGAAAAAAATCAGAGAAACATCACCCTTTACAATAGCCACAAATACTATAAAATACCTTGGGGTAACACTAAGCAAGTGAAAGACCTGTATGATAAGAACTTTAAGTCTCTGAAGAAAGAAATTGAAGAAGATATGAGAAAATGGAAAGGTCTCCCATGCTCCTGGATAGGTAGAATCAACATAGTAAAAATGGCAATCTTATCAAAAGCAATATACAGATTTAATACAATCCTGATCAATATCCCAACTCAATTCTTCAAGACTTGGAAAGAACAATATTTAACTTTATATGGAAAAACAAAAAACCTAGAATAGCTAAAAGAATCCTGTATAATAAAGCAACTTCTGGAGGCATCATGATCCCTGACCTCAAGCTCTACTATAGAGCTACAGTAATAAAAACAGCTTGGTACTAGCATAAAAACTGACATGTGGACCAATGAAATCGAATTGAAAACCCTGACATTAATCTACACAACTATGAACATGTGATTTTCGACAAAGAAGCCAAAACTGTACCATGGAAAAAAGAAAGCATCTTCAACAAATGGTGCTGGTGTAACTGGATGTCAACATGCAGAAGACTGCAGATAGATCCATATCTGTCACCATGCACAAAACTCAAGTCCAAGTGGATCAAGACCTCAACATAAATCCAGTTACACTGACTTGATAAAAGAGAAAGTCGGAAGTAGTCTGGAATGAATTGGCACAGGAGACCACTTCCTAAATATAACACCAGTAGCACAGACACTGAGAGCAATAACTAATAAGTGGGACCTCTTGAAACTGAGAAACTTTTGTAGAGCAAAGGGCACAGTCACTAAGACCAAACAACAGCCTACAGAATGGGAGATCTTCACCAACCCCACATCTGACAGAGGACTGATCTCCAAAATATATAAAGAACTCAAAAAGCTAGACATCAAAATACTAAACAATCCAATTAAAAATGGGGTACAGAGCTTACCAGAGAATTCTCAACAGAAGAATCTCAAATAGCTGAAAGGCATTTAAGGAATTGCTCAACATCCTTAGTCATCAGGGAAATGCAAATCAAAACAACTCTGAGATACCATCTTACGCCTGTCAGAATGGCTAAGAAAAAAACTGAAGACAGCTTATGTTGGAGAGAATGTGGAGCAAGGGGAACACTCTTACACTGTTGGTGGGAATGCAAACTTGTACAGCCACTCTGAAATTCAATATGGCAGCTTCTCAGAAAATTGGGAATAAGTCTTCCTGAAGACTCAGTTATGCCACTCTTGGGCATATTCCCAAGGAATGCTCAATCTTACCACAAGGACATATGCTCAACTATGTTCATATCAGCATTATTCGTAATAGCAAGAACCTGGAAAAAACCTAGATGCCCCTCAACTGAAGAATGGATAAAGAAAATATGGCACATATACACAATGGAGTACTACTCAGCAGTAAAAACCAATGATATCATGAAATTTGTGGGCAAATGGATGCACTTAGAAAGTATAATCTTGAGTGAGGTAACCCAGACTCAGAAGGACAAACATAGTATGTACTCACTCATAAGTGGATGCTAAATGGGAGGGAAGGGATGGCCACACTGCAACCCACAACCGCAGAGAGGCTAGATAACAAGAAAATACCCTAGGAGGGACACAAGGATGACCCTGTGAAGGAGAAGTGGATTAGATCTACATGAGTGGACTGGGTGTGGGTGGGTAGCATAGGGCGAGGAGTGGGGGATGAGGACATAGGGAAATGGGAGGGTCAAGCTGGAACAGGGACAGAGTGGGAGGGCAGGGAGGAAAATACCATGATAGATGAGGACATCATGGGAATAGGAAGAGGCAGGGTGCTGGGGAGGCTCTCAGGAATCCACAAGGATGACCCCATCTTGTTCTGCTGGCAGTGGTCCAGAGGGTGCCTGGACTGGTCTACTCTGGTGACCAATTTTGCAAATAACCTAGATGTCATCATAGAGCCTTTGTCCAGTGACTAATGGAGGCAGATGCAGAAATCCACAGCCAGGCACCAGGCTGAGCTCTGTAAATACAATTGTTAAGAGAAAGGAGGGCTTCTGCAGGCAGGGGATGTTGAGATCATGATGGATGGACATGCAGAGATGACAAGCCACACTAGTGGAAGCCCATGAACTGTGGACTGGTGGCTGTGGAGCCCCCATTGGACTGGACTAGGCCCTCTGGACATGGAAGATGGTTGTTTGGCTTGAACTTTTTGGGGGCACCCAGGCATGGGGATCGGGCTCGGGCTCTGTACCTGGTGCATGGGCAGGCTTCTGGGAATCCGGTACATGTGGTGTGACACCTTGCACAGCCTTGGGGCAGTGGGAAGGTGCTTGGATCTGCCTAAGTTCAGTGTGTGGGGCTCTATGACTCCCCATGGGAGACCTTGTTTTGGGAAATGTGGGGTTGTGGGGTGGCTTGGGAGAAAGGGCTGCAGGGTGGGAGGAGGGAGGAGGGGAGATCTGTGGGTGGTATGTGGAGTAAGTAGAAAATTTCTTAATAAAGAAAAATGAAAAAAATCATCCATGACTAATTCCTCTTGACATTGGAAAGTGGCTGGGGATCCAAAAGCCTGGGATGTTGACTGGTTCTGGGAAGAGCAGACTGCTTCCTTTGTTGTGTGGGCTCTGTGGCATCATCAGAGGCTGGGGATAGGCAGGCAACAGTTGAAGCAGTTAGTAGATTTTGGGGGGCCTGGGGGGCCATGGGTTTCCAAATAAAATAGAGGATCTTTATTAATTTTAATTTTTTCAGTTTTTATTTTATTTTTTAATTTATTTTATATACCAACCATGGATCCTCCTCTCCTCCATCCTCCCGGCCCCCTGTCTTCCCCCCCAACCTTCCCCTGATTCCCACCTCCTCCAAGGCAAGGTCTCCCATGGAGAGTGAGCAGATCCTGGTGCATTCAGTTGAGGCAGGTCCAAGACCCTCATCCCTGCTCCAAGGTTGCACAAAGTGTCCCGCCATAGGCTCTGCACTCCAAAATGCCAGCTCATGTACCAGGGATGGATCCCAAACCTGGGGGCCCCCTAAACAGTTCAAGCTAAACAACTGTCTTGCCTATCTAGAGGGCCAAGTCCATTCCCAGGGAGGCTCTTTAGCTATTGGTCCACAGTTCATGTGTTTCCACTATAGGGTTTAGTCATCTCTGTACATTTTCCCATCTTGGTCTCAATGTCCCATGCCCACAGAATCCCTTCTCTCTCTCATTGACTGGATTCCCTGAAAGAGATACCATGATAAATGAAGATCTCACGGGAATAGGAAAAGTCAGGGCATGGGGGAAGTTTTCAGGAATCCACAAGGATGACCCCACCTTGGACTATTGGCAATAGTAAAGAGAGTGCCTGGACTGCTTTACTCTGGTGACTGGATTAGTGAATACCCTAACTGTCATCATAGAGCCTTCATCCAGTGACTGATGGAAGATGCAGAGATCCATGTCCTGGTGCCAGGCTGAGCTCTGGGAAGTATTATTTTTTATTTATTTAGACAAAAAGGGGGAAAGTGATATTTTATTTGTGGACATTTTGTGTTAGGTATTTGTTGAATTTAAAATTTTCTTTGATGATTTCTTTTATTGTATCTTCAATGTCCAAGATTTTCTCTTCTGTCTCTTATATTCTTTTGGTAACACTTGTTTCTATAGTTCTTGCTTGTTTACTCAGATTTTCCATTTCCAGCCTTCCTTCAGTTTGTGTTTTCTTTATTGCTTCTAGTTCAATTTTCAAGTCTTGAACTGTTTCTCTCATGTGCTTGATTTTTTTTTCTTGATATTTAGGGGATTTATTGATTTCTTCAATTTTTTGTATGTATTTTTCTCCATTCCTTTAAGGGAATTTTTTATTTGCCCCTTAAGGGCCTCTATCATCGTCATAAAGTTATTTTAAGGTTGTTTTCTTCCAGTTCATTTACTTTGGGATATCCAGGTTTTGCTGTTGTAGAACTGCTCATTTCTGGTGGTGCCATGTTGCTCCTTATGTTGTTGAATGTATTCTTATAATACGCTCTACCCATCTCATCCTCCAACTGTTACAGGTCAGGCCTGTGACTCCTGGGGTTTCTGAAACCTCAGGAGATCCAGACTCCCATTTCCTGGGGCTCTTCCTCCATTTGGAGGAGTTGGGGCCTGTGGCTCCTGTGGTCATTCTTCCACCAATCAGTGCATGTAGGGGCTCTGGCTCCAGTGGTTGCTCTTCCACCAATTGGTGCAGGTGGGACCTTTGGTTCTGATGGTCACTCTTCCAACAATTGGAGTATTTGAGGTCTTTGGTTCAAGTTGTTACTCTTCCACCTATCTGTGGAGGTGGTGCCTGTGACCCCAGTGGTCACTGACATGGTGGAGTATGGTGGCATGGGGAACTTGCTGTGGCCCAGTCTCTGAGGCTGTGGTGGGTTGGGAAGTGGCATGGAATGTGCTCCCATGGCCTAGGATCTAGAGCGAAGGACTGTCTAATTGGGAATTAGGACACTCAAAGTTTCCATCAGTCAGTGCAGGGGGGTCCTCTGTGACATGGTGTCTTTCTCTTTTTTTTTTTTTTTGGTTTTTCGAGACAGGGTTTCTCTGTGTAGCTTTGCGCCTTTTCTGGAACTCACTTGGTAGCCCAGGCTGGCCTCAAACTCACAGAGATCCACCTGCCTCTGCCTCCCGAGTGCTGGGATTAAAGGCGTGTGCCACCACCGCCCGGCGACATGGTGTCTTAACAGAGTTTTAATTTGCATTTCCTTGATGGTTGAGCACCTTTTAGAAGTACATACTTTTCATTCCAAAAGACATTTTATATAATATATTTTGTGGGACCTGATTTTTTTTAAATTTTCACTTGAGGATTTCATGCAGAAGAACTGCATTTAAATCATTTCCACCACATCCTCTCCCTCTACCCCATCTCATGTCCCTACCCTCCATCTAAAATTCACACATTTTCTCTAACATTATATTTTATATACCTAAAGAGATAGAGATGTGCACACCAACACATAAAGAGACACAAACAACTGTTGATGACAGTTACTGTTTCTAGCTTGGGCTCATCTGTAGAGAGGATGGAATCACCATCTCTCAGCACCATTGATTGCCTGTAGTTCTCCATGTAGAGGTGTGGACACGTCAGAATTCTCTCATCTCTTTGACAGGTCTACTTTTCACTGTGCAGGCTGTATTTATGTAACAAACTTGTTATGATATCATAGGTTAAGTTTCATTGTAATAGAAAAGACATTCCTCAGTAGGCACACTAGTCTTCCAGGTCTTACTGGTCTTTGTGTCTTTCTGCCCCTTTCCAAAATGTTTCTTGTGCTCTAGGTGGTGAGCTCATATTGTGTGTGTTTCTGTGTGTGTGTGTTTCTGTGTGTGTATGTGTGTGTGTGAGTGTGTGTGTGTGTGTGTGTTGTATGTGTATGTGTGTGTGTATAAAATCATGTTGGATGTCCGATTTGTTCCTCACCTATTGACAAGTTGGGTGTTTCTGCTTTGAATTCAGTGTATTGAAGAAGAAACTTTATCATGAGTGGCTGGGACTATGTTTATCTGGGCATAGAAGAATAAGTTTCCAGAATTATACTCATTCAGGAAATAGGAATCATTGGTTTTCCCTTACAGTCTAAGACATCACTAATCATAGGCACTTGACTAGGTTCAACCCTTCTGTTGCGTGCCTAAAGATGACTAAACAAGTGTTGGTTACCCCAAATATTACTTGCCACAATCACATCTTTAAATATATTTTGCCATGATAGTCTTTATCATGGTTCATAGGGTTTACTGTTGAATAGGTCTTAGAATTAATTGCATTTCTCTCATTTTTAAAGATATTTATTTATTTGTTTGTTTGTTTATTTATTTATTTATTTATTTATTTATTTATTTATTTATTTATTATGTATACAGTGTTCTGCCTGCATACCAGGAGAGGGCACCAGTTCTCATTATAGATGGTTGTGAGCCACCATGTGGTTACTGTTAATTGAGCTCAGGACCTCTAGAAGAACAGCCAGTACTCTTAAGCTCTGAGCCAGCTTTGGTGGGGGGTGCTGGCAGTAGGATCAAAATCTGTTACTGGTGCATGAGGGGGTTTTTGGAATCCACTACCTAGGGTGGGACACCTCATGCAGGCTTGAGGCAGGGAAAGGGCTTAGAATTGCCTCTACTTGATGAGCCTCCCCATCAGAGGCCTTACTTTCTTGTGGGTGGGAGTGAGGGGGTGTTGGGAGGGGGAGGCTGGGGGGCAGGAGGAGAGAAGAGGAGGATCTTTGATTGGTGTGTAAAATGAATAAAAAAGTTTCTTAATTAAAAAAAAAAGAATTGTGTTTCTCTATTGGCAATTTTTAGCACCATCAAATACTCTGAAAGCTAGTCCTCAGGTAGGAGGCTTCCCAGTCAATTCCATCTCAATACTTTCATGTCTGTATCTGAAATGTTTGGTGTCTTCAGCAATAGGGCACATCTATTTCTGGGATGCAGCAAGTTGAGTGTCCATAGCTTATATGTTTGTGAGTGTATTTTGGATGCACCTGAAAAACAACTTAAAGTAAGATTTCTCATGCCTGATATTGAGATTCTTGTAAGATGGTCTATGTATCTTGGGGAATTGCTATCAACGCAAAAGTGCAATTCATTTAACATTTATATGTAAACACATACTCAATTATTTATTTCATATGTGTATTTCTAATATTAATTTTTATTAAATCTTTTTTATCATATTTTTATCATATTTTCTGTCTGTAAATTGCTCCCCAGTCCTCCACACATATCTATGAATCTAATTTCATATTTTTCTTATCTCTCTTAAACAAAACAAAGCATAAATGGAAATCATAACAGAAACGCAAAAAGAATAAGATAAAACAATGCTCCAAGAAAACAAAATAAAAAGAAGCCCCCTGCCCAAACACACAAAAGAAAAACCCATGAAATATATCTTGTGTGGCCAATTACAACAAAATGAATAACCATTCCTGGGAGTGTGGTTGAAATAACCATTGAAACACCATTCTAGAAAATATTGTCTCTTTTGCAACAGGCATGAACTGCAAACTATTTCTTATTTTGGGATGGGATTTGAGTCCATGTCTTCTTGTTAGTACTGTGATATTTTTGGCTGATGCCACTGCAGATCTTATGTATGTTTCCAACACTGTTGTGATTTCATGTGATTTTCGGGTCCCGTCGATTTCTAGATGGCAATGCTTCCATGAAGATGTCCACTACTTCTGCCTCTTGAAATGTTTCCACCTCTTTTTCCACATAGATCCCTGAGGCTTGTGGGTTGGGACTTCTCTATAGTACCAGCTGCTGAGGTGATATTCCAGGGGACAACACTTACTTCTGTCATCAAATATGGAAAAATCTACCTGGTGCCTAAGTAGAAGCCTTTCCCCTACTGACAAGCATGTACATTGCTAGAAAGTACTTTTCATGATACCACATAGAAAAATAGGTGGGAATAAAGACTAACAGGGTCCATTTATGAATGATTTCTCCCATTAAACATTTACATTTAGAACCAAGCAATCAATCCACTACAAAACCCTCTCAACCTAAGGCTCAGGGAACATTGAAGAAGGAAGGAAAGATCTTGATAGCCGAAAATGTGGGAGATTCTTGTGAGAATATGTGAACTATGAAGAGCAGAATGTATACAGTAAAGTCTCACCCACATTACCACCAAAATGTAAGGACAACAAGGATGATATTATGAAACTTGATAAACTAGATGGGAAAATGATGAAAGCTGGGAATGGAAGAGATGGTCACCCCAAGGAAATGGAACAGAGATATTTTAAGTGTCATCTAAAATTTTAAAATTATGAATGAGTCAATATAGTGATTTATCCCTGAACTTTTGAAGAGAATTTAAATCTGGTCTTATGAAAATAACATAACATTTTGGGACAAAGATGCACCCTAACAATCCTGCACTGGAGGCCAAGATGGAGAAGACCTCCACAGCCACCATGACCTTCCCCTTGGTGCTGTGATAGACAGGGAGGAAGGTGACCCACACACTGCAGAGCACCAGCATGCTGAAGGTCAGGAATTTAGCTTCATTGAATCTGTCAGGAAGATTCTGGGCCAAGAAAGCCATGGTGAAGCTCCCCAGAGCCAAGGAGCTCAAGTATTCCAAGACAAAATGGAATGCAATGATGGAGCCTTTGCTACACACAATGATGATCTGTCCATGTTCAGAGTGTGTATCTGTGTCAATAAAGGGAGGGGACATGAACAGTCAGATCCCACAGAGAATGAGTTGGACCAGGGTACAGATGGGAATGACAAATTTAGGTGCCCCTGATACCAGCATCCCTTTCATCCTTTTTCCTGGAGTCGTGAGCTTGAAGGCCAAGACAACCGTAATAGTCTTGGCCAAGACTGTAGACACAACCACTGTGAAAAAGACTCCAAATGTGGTCTGTTGAAGTATGCAGGTGACTATGTGGGGATGTGCAATGAAGAGCAATGAGCAGAGGAAACAAATTGTGATGGAGATCAGTAGGATGTAGCTGAGAATGTGGTTATTGGCCTTCACAATGGGAGTGTCATCGTACTTCACAAAAGTACCAAGAACAAGAGCCGAGAGGGCAGAGAAGCACAGGGTCATGCAGGACAGAGTCATCCCCAATGGGTCTTCATAAGCTAGAAAGGAGACATGTCTTTGCAGGCAGTGTGTGTGCTCTGGGTTGGAATATTTATTCTCTGGACAGTGCACACACTGCTCCATATCTGCAGAAGGAAATTAAAAATTTCATCATTATAGTCTTAATCTTTTAGTGTCTATATTAATCAGAAGATACCTTAATAACCTTTTTGTGTTCAGTGATAATTTTTTCCTTGTTGCTATATGGAGCAGTGAGGTCAGGCTGCTCTGTAGCAATCCATCCTGGGTGATGGAAATCACTACCTTTAGGATAAAGGGAACTGAGAAGCTTCTTATCCCCATTTATCAACTTCCATATTTATGAAAGTTTTAAAAAAGAACAATACTTGGTTTCTTAGGGCTTTTAAGTGGTAATAAAAACAGCTCAGATTGGTTAATTTCTCAAACATTATACTTATTATCTGCAGATCTTTGTACTGTGAATGTGTGGTGGTTAAAGAGAGAGAGGCTTCTATATGCTCAGAGATGTGATTGCTTCATCACTAGGGAATGGACCTATTTGAAAAGATTAAAATATGTGTTCTTATTGGTGTAGGTGTGACCTTATTGGGAGAAGTGTGTCACTGAGGATGGGCTTTCATTTTTTCAAAAGCTCAAGCACACCCCAATGTCTTTCTCTTCATGCTCCTGAGGATCTGGATGTAGAACACTCATCTTCTCCAGAACTGTGTCTGTCTCTGCCCTGATATGTTCCCTGACATTATGACAATGGATTAAAACTCTGAGCAAACCCCAATTAAATGCTTTATTCATAAGTCTTGTCATGGTTATGGTGTCTCTTCACTGTAATATAACATACACGAAGACAAAAATAATAGGGAGGAGTGAAATATTGCTGTGACAGGCCCAGCCATGCTTCTATTTGCCAAAATGTGGACTTTGGAACTAGGAAAGCAGTTGAATGTTTTAAGTAAGGCTTCATGGGCCATGCTATCGGGAGCATGGAAAGCAGTCCTGAGGGACATTTGAACAGTGGGAACCTCTGAAACTCACACAGTTTCATAGGCATAAAAATTAGTAAAATGGCTCAGAGGCTATTCCTTTAATATTTTGACTAAGAGTGTGGTTCCTATTTGTCCTGGTCCAAAAATATGTCTGAGGCCAAATTGAAGAGTTTTGAATTAGGAAAATTGAGAAAATTTTAAGATAGTCTAGTTTTGAATTGCTGGTGATGCTGTGAATGTGTTGCTCTGATTGATTGATAAATAAAATACCGATTGGCCAGTAGCCAGGCAGGAAGTATAGGATAGGCGGGACAAGCAGAGAAGAGAATTGTGGGAAGTGGAAGGCTGAGTCAGGAGATGCCATCCTGCCATCCAGGGAGCAACATGTAAAGGTAACAGGTAAAGCCATAGAACATGTGGCGACATATAGATTAACAGAAATGGGTTAATTGAAGATATAAGAACTGGATAGCAAGGAGCCTGCCACAGCCAAACAGTTTATAAGTAACATAAGTCTCTATGTCTTTCCTTGGCTGTGGGACTGGTGAGTGAGAGACATTTGTCCTAACCATGGGCCAGGCAACACCAGGAAAACTAGAGCAACTTTCACTTCCTTATGTGGTTATTAGTTGTCACTCTTATTCAAATCCATAGTGAAAAGGAGTTAGGTGAGCATGGAAAAAAACTAAAGAAATGGTTTGAGAAGAAAAGGAGCCCCAGGAAGTGTAATGCAGGTAATTCCAGAGCTTAAAGAGATAAAACATTTCAAGGAAAGCCTGTTGCTAAATGGAATAAAGGAAATGACAACATCAAGGTAAGAATGTACTGAGCTAAGCTTTCAACTTGTGAAATGAAATACATTAGGTTTTGGTGAAAGAAATCAGCAAAAATAAAAATCAGGTAAAACTGTATTTGAACATCCTAATATGCAGAAAACATTGGAAGATTTGGTTTTGGCTTTGAGCAAAGGATAGAAGAAGGCAGGTGTAGAACCTCCATCCATAGCTAAGTAAGGCCACTAGCACAGGTATTTGTCCAAGGTGTGCCTGCATGGAGGCCAAGTGATTCCATTGAGAGAAGCAGGGAAGGTGAAACACAGATTTCATTGGAGATCCCAAGATGTTGGACAGGCCAGAGTCATGGGGCTCCTGCCAAGATACCTACAGACAGGGTGATGAACCAGCCCAAGAGAGAGTAGTTTGTTACAATCAACAAAACAGAAAGGTGTTGGAGATCTGAAGAGCGCTTTAACAATAGACATGGAGATACAGAATTTGGAGATTGCCCTGCTGGACTTTTGACTTTTGACTAAATGGATTTTACATTATGATGTGCCTATGAGCCTGGGGGACCAGAGACTGTTATATAGGGTTTTGAGTGAGAATGACCCCCACAGGCTCCTAAATTATTATGCTTTTTCTCCAGGAAGTGGCATTATTGAAAAGGATTAAGTGATTTATTCTTGTGGGAGTACCTGTGACATTTTTGGAGGAAGTGTGTCATTGACGATGGGCTTTGGCTTCTGAGTAAACACAAGGAGCCCCAGTGTCTCTCTCTTCCTTCTGCCTGAGGATCTGGAAAGGGAACACTCAGCCATTTCTCCAGAAAAATATCTACCTGTGTTCGGCCAGGCCCCTTGTAATTACAACAATAGACTGAACCTCTGATAGTGTCAGTGAGCCACAATTAAATTCTTTCCTCAAAAAAATTGTTCATGATCATGGTGTCTCTTCATAGCAATAGAACACTGACTAAGACAGCATGCCCAGATCACAAAGGCAGGGGATACAGTGCTATGTATGAGCATTTTGCTTGTGCCCTTGGTCCGTATCTTCATACAGAGTCAATGATTGACAATTCTCTCAGGTACACACTGTTTGCATAAAGCAATATTTCCATTAAAGAAAGCTGTACTCTCATGCACCAAAAATGCTCTTTGTTTTAAGTTCATATCATCAACATTTAATATAAATATTTGGACAAAAGGACATTTACTTTTTCTACTATGTTTTATTACAATGACGTCTGGTATGTGGATATCTATAATTTCACATTTACTTTGGTTCTTGCCACTACTCACCTGTGTACTAGAAGAAAAGAAATCCAAACAACTCATGAATTTTGAATATGTTACAACATAAAAATTTAGATATTTTTAACATTGTATTTCAAATTCATCCATACATATGATGTATTTGGATTTAATTCACCTTCCTAGTCGTTTTGCTATTGACTGGAGAATGGAGTAGACATGTCACTGTGTTTCAAGTGAGGCTAATGCTGTTAATGAAGGGAGAAATGAAGGGGACAGAATTAATTTTAAACTAAAACAGATTTAAATTAACTATATGCTTATGTTTACATGGTATGCATAAATGTGTACATATGATTTTATGAAACTGACTTCTAGGGTAGAGTTCATTTCACCATAAATAAGAACAACCTTTGCTGATGATGCCATGATTTGTTTGTCATATATTCCAGCCCTTGCTGTGTACAATTGCATGTTATCTGGGATCACATTCACAAAAGCCAAGCCGACTTCATTTCTTTGCATCTCTTCTCTTAAGTTTGAGAGAAACTGAATTCCCTGGTCATCATCTGAGACAACCAGCCCTACCCAGGTCCATGTAAAATAAAGCATCAAAGAGACCATGGCCTTGGGCAAACATGTATCCTTGTGTGCTATCTGGTAGATATAGGGAAATAGGACATTATCACTCAGGATAGGGTGAAATGGTCCAAAGAAAATCTGAAAGATGAAGAACAAAGAAATCAATGTCAGAAATGTAATAGGAAGGAAGTTCATTCATAGATATGAGTTGTGTTACTCACCTTCCAGACCTCCTATAGAGGACAGCTAGATTAACCTGTCAATGATATATTTTAGTTCTATTGGATTCTAGAATATTTATGACAAGTCTGAAGGTTCAACAAAAGTTTTGTATTTCCCCCCACACCAATGCATCTATTCTTGTAATACAAAGAAATGTTGGTGACATGCCAAAAAGTGATTTCTTAATCCTTTAGAATATATACATCAGCACACACCAACTCATGCTGCTCAGTCATTCTCTGTAGATGCTTGAAATGGGCATAGACAAGCTGTTATCTCTATGTTTTACCACTCTGTCTCACCTTTGGAGATTTGTTAAGGGTTGAAATTTTTATAGATGTACTCCATGATGGTCCTATAAGTAATACATCACGTGCAGATTTTCTACAGATATAATTAGGACATAATAGAAAAATGTATTGTTGTGAATATATTTGATCGATTACTTTCATTATATTAGAACACATGCCAACAAGGATGGAAAATCGCAAAGACATGTTGGGTAAGAGATAAGGGTTCCTGTTGACCTCTTCAGAAGCAAAAATCAATGTCAGAAAAAAACTGGAATTTCTCGGTTGGTACTCTAAAAATGGCACAAGAGCATCATGGAGGATGTTACAAATATGAAATGTTCAAAGCCAATGAAGTAAACCTTTTTCTATGCCCCCTCTAAATTTGTGTAATAATTCTATATTTCTTCATGTCAGGGTATGAAAAAAGTGATTTTTAAAGATGAAAGCATTTAAGGAATTCATCTAAATAGATCATTCTGATATAAGAGTTTTCTCTTTGTGAAAAAACATAAGGGGCTTTTGTCATCTCTGAATGCCATCTAAAGGCCTAGACATTCAGTTTGTTCTACATTTGTTTTGTGATTGTCATTCTCTAGAGAAACATGAAAAAAAACAATTACATGAACCATATATCTACAGGATGGCACTTTATCCCTCATTTGTTAAAAGATAACTAAAGAAGGATTAAAGTTGAGTAGATTTTATTAATTAAAATTTTCATTCATGTATACAAAGTGTCTTGACCATATTGAGTATATCAAAAATCACACGATAGATCCTGGCCTTCAACCTGATATAGATGTCTCCTGCTCTTCCCAAGTTCATGCTGTAACTAGGAATTAAAAGAGATCAAGTATATATAAATAAGAAAGGAAGAAGTCAAACTATTGATATTTACAGATGTTATTATGGTTTACATAAGTGACCCTAAAATTCTATCAGGGAACTGCTACAGCTGATAATCACCTTCAGTGTTGTGCATGAATACAAGATTAACTCAAAAACATCACATGTCCTCTTACATACGAATGATCAATGGGCTGAAAAAGCAATCAGAAAACCAACCCCATTAACAAAAATAAAAAAACATATGGGTATAACTCTAACCAAGCAAATGAAAATCATGTATGACAAAATCTTCAAATATTTGAAGAAAGAAGTATCAGAAGATGGAAAGATCTCTGTAGCTTAAGTTTTCCTGCCTGGCCCACGGTCAGGACAAATCTCTTTCACCTGCCAGTCCCACAGCCGCTCAGACCCAACCAAGTAAACACAGAGACTTATATTGCTTTCAAACTATATGGCCGTGGCAGGCTTCTTGCTAACTGTCCTTATATCTTAAATTAATCCATTTCTATAATTCTGTTCCTTGCCACATGGCTCGTGGCTTACCGGCATCTTTACAGGCTGCTTGTCCTGGCGGTGGCTGGCAGCGTCTGGCAGCGTCTCCTTCCACCTTCCTGCTCTTTTTATTCTCTCTGTTAGTCCCGCCTATACTTCCTGCCTAGCCACTGGCCAATCAGTGTTTTATTAGCAACACATTTGCCATACAGAACATCCCACAGCAGATCTCCCATGCTCAGGAACTGGTAGAATTAACATAGTAAAAATGTCAGTCTTACCAAAATCCATATATAGATTCAAAACAATCCCTATCACATTCCAATACAGTTCTTTGCAGATCTTGAAAAAACAATATTCAATATCACATAGGAAAACAAAACACAGGATAGATAAACAATTCTCTACAATAAAATGACTCCATAGTTAACATCGTCTCTGACTTCAAACTCCATGACAAAGCTATAACAATAATAACCACAGGTAAGACAGGGTATTAGGATAAAAACAGAGAGGTTATCCAATGGGATTAAGTGGAAGGTCCAGATATTAATCCAAAAACTTTTGGACACCTGATTTTTGAAAAAGAAACCAAAATTATACAAAGGAAAATAGAAAGCATCTCAAAAAATGATGCTGACATAACTCTATGTCAACATGTAGATGAATGCAAATAGATCCATATCTGTCACCAGGCACAAAACTCAAGTCCAAGAGGATGAAAGGCCTTAATATAAAACAACTTACACTGAACCTGATAGAAAAGAAAGTTGCAAAGAGCCTTGAGCACATCGCCAGGCGACATGTTCTTGAACATAATACCAATAAATAGTGCAAGCTCTAAGCTTGACAATTAATATGTGGTACCTCATGAAACTGAACAGCTTTTGTAAGGTAAGGAGAACCATCAATAGGGCCTAATGGCAGCCTACAAAATAGGAAAAATGTCTTCAACAACCCCCACATCAGACAAAATATATAAAAAACTGATTTCCAAATATATAATGAGTTGATTTCCAAAGCATATAATGAACTCAACTAGACAACAACAAACTAAATTATCCAATTAAAAATGGAGGACAAAGGGCTGGAGAGATGGCTCAGCGGTTAAGAGCACTGACTGTTCTTCCAGAGGTCCTGAGTTCAATTCCCAGAAACCACATGGTGCCTTACAACCACCTGTAATGAGATCTAGTGCCCTCTTCTGGTCTGCAAGGACACATGCAAGCACAATACTATATATATATAATAAATAAATATTTTTTAAAGAAGGAGGACAAATCTAAACAGAGAATGTAAGTAAATTAGTTGCAACAACTCTGGGTTTAGTCCCAGATTTTAGGACCAAAATGTGAGTATTGAAACTCTGGGAAAGGTGTCCTGACTACCTGGGGAGTCAGGCAACACGTTGAGATGCTTAGAATAGCTCTGATGGCTGAACTGCAAGGAGACTGTTCAGCCCTGGAGGGTGAGGTATCCTGGGCATCTGGAGTTGCTGAGAACATCAGCTCTGCCCTGAAGATTTCCTGGACACCTGGAGCTGTTGTGCACAGCACTGACTGCTGGAACTGCAAAGAAGCAGCCCAACCCTGGAAGGGACAATTTTTCTGACTTCCTAATTTAGGAAACAGGAATATCAGGGCACAAGTCCCAGACCACCTAGCAGGTAAACCGTGGTAAACCTGAGTACCAGAGAGAATAGAGGCATTGTGAAAGTTTGGACATAGGGGCTGGATGTTAGTACCAAGGGTAATGATATTATTGCAGGCTGTAGAATCCAGAGTACCCACAAATTGTATTCCTGAGGAGTTAAAGCAGTCTGTAATGCCAAAGAGAATGTGAGAGAGATAAGGGACAATAGTGATATTTGGCTTGGAGTAATTAGTAAATGGTAAGTTGAGAAAATCTAATAAGACAATGGGTGAGGCCACAAATGATAGATGAGCATTTGACTCTGGAAGGACACATAACCAGCATTCTCCAAAATTGTCATCCTGAGCATCATTCAATAGCTGATATGTGGTAGTTAGGATCTGAAACAAGAGATGGTGTGACAAGGAAGTGGGATCAAAAAAAGGGGGTGACATTGAGGATGTAAGAGCCTTTGAGGATCTTGGACCACTTCTACTCTATCCATTCCTAGGGCCTGAGACAGTGGAATGTGTGCCCTCTATAATTTGAGCATATCTGGTGGGCAAATTTGATAGATGCTCTAATAAAGTTTCCCAATGACTCCCATTTTTCAATTGGAATGCCATGGGTCCTTAATCATAAAGTAAAACATGCTCCATTTTTTTAAATGGGCAGAGTTGTTTCCAGCATATTCATTAAGTTTCCAGCAGTCTCCAGACCCTACCACATGAGTTGTCTGGTTGAACAGATGGGCATATGTCTCCTAAACCTTAAAGCTCCAAATGTAGAGTTTAATAGCAAAATGAGTGAGTGGAAAGAGTAGAAGAGGTAGGGCATGGCCTGATAGGGTCGGGTATGAGCCGTGACAGGTTGATGAGGTCTCATTATTCTGAGACCAAGAGCAGGCTGGTGGTCTGTATATAGTCTTTGCGGTTGTCTCTTTGCTAATTGACATGTATGGGTTAGAACTATCAATTCAGCCTTCTGATTTGTGGTATGGGCTGGATGGGCTTGTGTTTTGACCACTATGGTATCTGAGACAATTGCATATCCTACTCCACATACTCCTTGTATATGAAGGTGCTTCCATCTGTTTACCATGTATAAGTGGACAGAGGTAGTGCTCTTTCCTGCATATGTATCAGATAGCATAGTAACTCTTTTAGAGTCTCAATGCATGAGTGTGATGGCAAGTATTCCAGGACTGATTGGGAGAGAAGGTTTGAGATGTTAAGAGGTGGGCATGGTTGAAAAGTCATTGTTGTGTTTCTACCAATGCCACCTGAAGGGAGAGAACTTGAGAGGGAGGTAATATTTGAAGTCCCTAATATGTTAAAAGGTATGACAGATGGTGAGGATAAAGGACAATAGTGGGTGACCCGGAGGTTGACTTCATAGGAGGTGCTTTCCATCTGGGGTCTCAGGATCCAGGTTGGTACAATTTGAGAGGGCCTACTCTTTCAGATCTCCATGGTTTTGTCCACTGGAGGATGTCTCAGCAAGGATCTTTTCTATGCCAGTGAATGAAGATCTTCACACCCAAAAATGTCTTGAGAAAGAGATTTATTTGGCAAGGAAGAGTCCAGAAGAGTAGCTTCCTCTACCATGGTGGAGAGAACAAACTCTTTTCCTAACTGACCAAGCAGGAAAGTTTACACAGGATGTCTTGGAGGAGGAGTCAATGAGGGGTTGACTTGGGGCCCAGGGTTCTACTGCCTGCTCTGTGACTGTTGGTTTCACAACTCAGTTGGTCAGGGACAGAGATGGCTCTGATCTGACTGAGCCAAACTGTGTTTCTTTCTGCCCTGATCTGATCCATCTTTCCCTACTTCTGGGATCCAGATTCAGGGTGGGTTTCTTTAGCCAGCCACTTTTCCCTACAGAGAATTCTCCAAATTCTCATGTGATAACATGTCCCAGAAGTTTTTTTTTTTTTTTTTTTTGGTTTTTTGAAACAGGGTTTCTCTGTGTAGCTTTGTGCCTTTCCTGGAACTCGCTTTGGAGACCAGGCTGGCCTCGAACTCACAGAGATCCGCCTGCCTCTGCCTCCCGAGTGCTGGGATTAAAGGCGTGTGCCACCACCGCCTGGCCAGAAGTTTTAAAGAAATGTTCAATATCCTAGTCATCAGGAAAATGTAAATCAAAACTTCACTGAGGTTACATTTTATATCTGTCAGAATATTGAAGATCAGTAGAAGAACTGATAGTTCACCCTCATGAGGATGCAAAGCAAGTGGAACACTTCTCCATTGTGGATGGAAGTGGACACTTATACAGCCAATATGGAAATCAGTGTAGTTATTCTTCATGAAGATGAGAATCATTCTACCTCAAGATCCAGATATGCCACTCTTTTGAATATACCTAAAGGATGCTTCATCCTATCAAAAGGACATTTTCTCAACCATGTCCATTGCTGCTCTATTTTTATTTGCCAGAAAATGTAAACAACATACATGTCTCTAAATGGAAAAATTGATAAAGAAAATGTATGGTACATTTCTACAATGAAGTATTACTCAGCAGTTTAAAAAACGACACTATGAAATTGGGAAACAAATGGGATGAACTAGAAAACATTACTCTAGGTAAGATAATGAAGACCCAAATCATAAATATGGTCCATACTCATTTATATGTGGATATTATTTGCTAAGTACATGATAACACAGCTACAGACTGTAGACTCAGAGAGATGAGATATAGAAGACATGATAGAGAGCATGTGGATTGCAATGGGCGTGGAGAAATAGAATACATATTATGGGTGGACTGGGAATGGAAGGGTGAATACTTATGTCGAAGAAGGCATTAAAGTATTTTAACTGTGGTACACCTGGTCATGAGAAAAAAATTACTCTCAGGGTGCTCCTAGAAGCAATGCTTCATATAGAAATAACCCAAACAGGAGACCTCAACCTCCTGGATTATGCAGAAGATGTGGCAAAGGCTGACACTGGACCAATGAATGCAGATCAACAAGAGATACACATGGCAACCCTTTACCATTGGAAAACACTTTCTCCTGGCCCCCAGATTGAATGTGGTCCAGGCATTTTCAGTCATTGTGGAGGAAATTTCTCCACAGAACAATAAAATAATCCAGTGCCTACTATAAAGAACAGTAATGCACTGGATGATAGAACAGCTCTGATAGATAGATCAAAATCTCCAAGAAACATGATAAAACAAATATTTTGGAAGACCTCCATAAAATAACAAAAACCAAAGATTAGAGTATGAATTGATCAAATTATTCTAGAAGGCTTTGTGGACACAGGTGCAGATCTCACTATAATTACACCAAAATCATGGCATCCGAATTGTTCTATTCAAGAGGCAGATGTCCAATTTCTAGGGATTAGAACCCCATCTCAGGTAAAACAAAGCAAAAGATATGTTGAATGCATTGGGCCAGAAGGACAACGAGGAAGGCTGAAGCTGTATGTGACTAATGTAGCAGGGAATCTTTGGGCAGACATCTGTTTCAGCAATGGAATACATAGATCAAAATTTCTCCAATCTCAGAAGTGGAATGCAGACCAATTTATGTTTCTTGGAATAATATTACGATATATGATAAATATGGCCTCCAACCATTCAGACTGTACACAAACAGAGCACAACCACCATTAAACTCTCAGAGGTACCATTGGCACTGCTTTTAAAATAGCTAGCTGGTAAACCTGTCTGGGTTGGACCATGCCCTATGACAGAAGGCAAACTACAAGCCTTAGAACAGCTTGTTCAGGAGCAGTTAAATGCTCAAAATATTGGAGAATCTACCAGCCCTTCAAATTCTCCTGTATTTGTGATTAAAAAGAAATCTGTTCAATGGAGACTGCTGATGGATCTGAGAACCATCAATAAAGTCATTCAGTCAATGGGATCTCTACAGCCTGGAACATCTTTGTCTTCTCTGTTACCTAAAAGATGACCTATTATAGTTACTGACTTAAAAGGCTGCTTTTTAACACTACCTCTACAAGAAAAGCAAAGGGAAATATGTGCCTTCACAGTACCTACTTATAGTAATTCTCAGCCAGTTAAGAGATATTGGTTGAAGTTTTTCCCCCAGGGAAGGTTAAATTGCCTTACCCTGGGCAATATTTCATGCAAAAAAATGTTGGAAATAATTTGTGCACAATTTCCACAATCTATAACTGACTATTCTATACATGGTATCTTATTAGCTGATCCAAAGTCAGGTAAATAAGAAAGCATGTGTGAAGAAGTCACAAAAGTACATTTCTACCTCCATTTAAGATATTTTGCGTATTGTCACAATTTTGAGGTCATTGTCAATATATGGTATATCTGTTTACAGATTACTTATATGGATTATGTGAAGCCTGAGTCCTTAGGTTATTTAGGGAGATAAGACTTACAGATTAATAGTCACCCATGCTTGTAGTATCTATAGTTAAGTTAGGTAAGTTTTCCAGATTTACAGGAACTAGGTCAGATGGACAGGTACTTTTCAAACATTTCATAGACCTAGAGACTATGGCATTTAATAGTTTTTATAATTTATAATTCTGTTGATGAGAGACACAATAGCTCCTTGCAGCACTGATCTACTCCCGAGAGGATGCTGGGATTCTAAGACATTCCTTCTATAAGTTTATCTTCTTCTTGGCACAAAATGGCCTGTTGCCCAAAGACTGCCCTTGCCTCAACTGCTGACAGTATGCATACTGTCCTTTCTGGAAGAGTGGGGCACAAGGAAAAGAGACTACTGAACCTTGCCAAGACAAGGTAAGATGGTTTTCCAAAATTTCTGCTTCTAAAAATTGTCTGTCAGATATCGTAGGACTGTAGTCAATGAATGCCACAATGATGCTGCCAATTTTTAGGTGACTGTCCATGTTGCCAGCTGTCTCTGTCTATTCTCACAATTCTTTTGTAATTGCTTGCTTACAATTTGTGTTTTCTCGGATACTAATATCTTCCTTCTTAGATCTTTGATGGGATTGAAGATTAGATAGTTACAGTTATAATCTTATATCTTAGCTAAGAAAATTTTAGATACTAAAGTTAGGATATTCAGGCTAAGACAGCTATTGGAATCACCTTGACAATTGGCCATTTACCTATGATCCAGACTTGTACTGTGTGTTTCTTGTTTGATGTTGTTCTTGTCGGTTGTAGTTCCATTTTTCTTTATGTGATTTACCTTTTGTATTTCCTGGATAACATTTGATAATCATTCTTACTGTATATAGTTTGCATTAGGTTTAGAACCTTCTTATTGAGACAAAAATGAGGAAATATAATGGCATTCGCTTTGCCCATAACTTGGGGCTATGGAGCCCAAAGAAGCCAGTGCTTCTTGACATTGTATGTGACCCCTTAAAAGGAGGATTGAAAAATAAAATAAATGGATAAAAGGGAGAAGAACTTTGTGATCCCTCTTTCCTCTCCTTTTAAGAGGTCACATACAATGGCAAGAAGCACTTCCTACTTTGGGCTGTATAGCCCAAGGTCATAAGTGGAACAAATACCACTACAAACTGGAGGCAAAACAGTAGGGGAGATTGGGTTGAGGGAGGGAGTGTGGGCAGAGACATGTAGCATTTAGGGGAATTTAAGGAGTGACAAGGAAATTCAGTGCAGTGAAAATTTCCTTAAATATGTGAAAGTGATCCTAATGATGTCTCCTAATCATGAGGGAGATGGCGTTCCAATTGGCAACTCCAGTCACCAAATAATGCCTCCAGGACTAGAACTGGGTTACATACAATTTTGTTTTTGGTCAATGAGGTACCATGGAAAACCCAAACACCCCAAACTCTTTGCAAGATAATACTATGCCCCTGCAAATGGATAGCAAGGCCTCATTGCTAAAGATGAAATCCATACAATACATTGACTATGGCAGAGGTTAAGCTGCTGCCTCCATAGAACCTTTGCACATACATTCTAGTATCTTTGGCATGGGAAGGTACTCTGAAGGCTATGAAGAGAAACTTAAAAATATTCACCCAAAAAGAAAAAAAGATATACCATCTTCTTAGCATGTCACAGAACTTTTTCCAAATGTGATCACATACTTGGACACAAAGCTGGTCTCAACAAATACAAGGACATTGAAATAACACCCTGTTATCAGACCATCATGGAATAAAAGTATATTTCAACAACATCCGAAAGATGACAATTCATGTGGAAGAAGCGCTATATTAAATGATACCTGGATCAAGACAGACCTAAAGAAAGAAATTAAAGACTTTCTTTAATTCAGGGAAAATGAATATACAATATACCAAAACATGAGAAACCATGAAAGTGGTGCCAGCACTAAGGGTGTGTATGAAAATAATTAGATATTGCACTAGCTACTTCACAGCACACCTGACAGCTCTAGAAAAAACAGACAGGCACACAGAAGAGAAGTCGATGACAGGAAATCAACACAGGGCTGAAATTGAATAGATTTTTGCATTTGGACTGGGAATGGGTGGAGATGTGAACAGGAGGGATCAGGTGTGGGACACATGGAGGAAGGGAGAGAGTACAGAAAAGACAACTGCAAGTTGAATGGCTCAGAAATGTAGAGTAAAACCAAACATGACTGACAGGAAGAAATAAAAATAAGGAAAGGAAGAACAAAAGAAGAAAAAGAAAGAAAGAAAGAAGGAAAGAAAGAAGAAAGAAAGAAAGAAAGAAAGAAGGAAAGAAAGAAAGAAAGAAAGAAAGAAAGAAAGAAAGAAAGAAAGAAAGAAAGAAAGAAGTCAATGAAATGATTCCTAAGGTTACTCTACTATATCCATAGAATAGTGTAGTCCAATCATCATCAGAAAGACTACCTCAAGCACCTAATGGCATAAGGTGCAGAAACCCACAGCTGAAAAACAGGCAGAGTTAGGGAACCCTGCAAAAAAAGGGGAGGAAGGATGGAGGCCCAGAGTGGTCAAGGACCCCAGGAAAACAGAGCTCATAGAATCAATGAAGAAGGGCTCCTACGGCCTCACAGACACTGATGTGACAATCAGAGTCTGCAGGCTCTGTGCTAGGTCCTCTGCATATGTTATGATTGTTTAGCTTTCAGTTTTTGTGGAACGTTGAACAGTAGGAGTCAGGGTATGTCTGACTCTATTGCCTGCTTGGGACCATTTTCCTTTTACTAGTTTGACTTGTCCTCCTTGATATGAGTGTTTGTGCCTCATCTTAAGTTATGCTGAATCCAATAAGTACCTATGATAATTAAAAGTTCATCAAATGTTTTGTTTCCATTGGTAGAGATAGAAAGTTTTTCTATGTTTATTGTTATACACCATTTATATGTAAAAAATTATGTGAAAGACCGTAAAAGCTATATGATGTGTGTTTAAATTTGGTTCAATACATTTTGCAATAAAGGATCGGCCATGTTTATAACTTTATTAAAGTGTCATTAATGAGAATTTTCATTATGAGGTAGAATATCAAAGAGGAGGTGACATAAATGCCAACCCTGCTGACCTGAAACTGAAAAACAATAATGGGAAGCAACCACCAGAATGAAAGTGTGCCCAGGACAGTAGGGCTAACAGTTGCAATACATTCTTGAAAATTACCACAAGAAAGCACAAAGAACCTTAGTACATGGAGAAAAAAGGCCCAGGTACATTATACAGCAGCAAAGTTGAGGAATTTCAATACTATGTCCCCATTATCTCTGCTCTGCAACTAACAGTGTTAACATCTAACACATAGGATCTGAAAACCCCATTGACAAACTGCATCTCCTTTTCCAGTAAGAATATTTTAGTTCTCCAATAATTCTCTTCATGTTGTGTTTACTAATTAGTTCAAAGGAATATTGATCACCTATCTGATATTAATCACACCCCAAATCTGTGATTGGGCACAAGTGAAGCAAAATAAAATTGGGTTGACATAGAATCTGACAGCTCATGGTTTTATTTTATCCATTGTCATTTTCAGCTGAAGAACATCAGGGACTGGTATAGAGATGATTTTTAAAGTGATGTCTATGTCTACTCACACATATCTATGTAATACTTGACTTGCCATCTTATATACTAGTCACACACCTCTATTTCTATGTGTGAACTTCTGCATTCTGGTTAGAGACCAAAATTAAGAAACCTCTTTATGAAGGGTTTGGTTACAATTACTGATGGAGGATTCCTTGGCACACACTTGAAGAGACACTGTAACACAGCCTCTTCACACTGAACTCATGTCAGTGGTTTGCATTTGTGTTTTCATGTCCTATTCTGAGACCCTGGGCCATGACAGCTTTCACAATCAGGAGAAACATTAGGAGACAAGAAAGAGAATCCCATTTCTCTCACCTTCCAGATTAGTGAATTGGAATCTAATCTAAGAAAACCACAGTACAATAAAATGCATGAGAAAAAACCAAAATAGTGATCAATAAAGGAGAAAATTTTCTGTGGTTCAAGCATGACAGAGGGAACCACAGAACAGAACTTCCTGAGTTTTCTTACACACACTTCTAACTTATGACATTGATGCTGGAAATGAAGAAGTGAATGACTTACATAAAATCCGTCAAACTATTATACAAATCTTCCTCGGGCGGTTCTGGAGACAGGTAAAGTAAAAACTGACAGGCATTCCTCAAACCTCCACCATCCTCTTCATCGTGCTTTATTCTCCAAAAGCAGCTGGTTTCTGTCCAACTGTACAAGATGAGAGAAAACTTCAGGAGCAAGAGGGAAACCAGGAGAGCACACAGCTTCTCCATGGCTCCCAGGATCTAAGACTGAGCAGAAGTGAAACCCTTTTCTCCTGCAGACCAACATCACACATGCCTTTAAGTCTAAGTGCCTGTTTTCTTCCTCTAGCCACATGGGGAGCATGTGTGTAGATCACAGTTCCCATATGCCCATCTGTGTCATGATTCCTGGATGCATCTGGAAATTTCTGGCCTAAGGATCTGCACCTGAGGTCTGCCACCTTTCCATCAACACTGGTAGGAAAACATGTTGTGAGAATCACAGTCTGCAGCCGTGGGTGCCATGATGTCATTCATACCCAGAGTGTCAATGCCCCAGGTGCTGCTACCTGCACAGCCGGGAACTGAGAACTGGAGAGGGACGTTGAGGTTAAGCAGCACTCAGGACACAGCGTGGTTCGTCATTCAAAGAGAGCTCCTTTATTGACTATCCATCAGCCTTATATACCCTGCTACTTCCTACTCTCCATGGGGTCAGGGTATGTCCCTCAGGTTCTCATCTGCATCCCAGGAGCTCAGCCAAACAGGAAGACCGCAAGCAGAGAGCTGATCCTTGAAACAATGTTCTAGCAATAGCTATATCATAAACATCCTGTGACTTACCACAGAAAAAGAGGAAGGACAAAAGGGTACCCTAGGGCAACTTAGGGCAAACAGCCTATGCACAAGGCCTGTTCAGCGCCTGCTGCCAATATGTCCTCTCCTTTTCTTTTTCAAAGCACACAGATAGCCCCTGTCTTAGGTCACCTGTAGCACCCTGTCTGACTTACCCGTCCTCGGGGAGGCCCTTCTATCCCCTGCCTTAGGTCGTCAGCATGGCACAGGAGTTGCCCATCTTTGGGTACTATCTTTCCAACATAGGTAACAACACCTGAGCAGATTCAGGGGGCTGCATAACTAATAAAGCTTGCTTGGTTGCCCATTGGCCTTGCCTAAACTGGAGACGCCATGGGTACACCATGAAGAATCCGAGCCCAAGACCCAATATACATAGGATAAGTAGGGAATGGGCACTGACCACCTAGTAACCCATCCAGCAATTTTTGACATAGCTTGCCACCAAACATTTTCATCAACAGGAGTGACTCTAGTTTCATTAATACAAACAATGGCATGAACTAGTTGCAAAGTAAAATTTACAAAAGTTGCATTCCATGGCCCTCTTAAGTAATCATTCAATTCTTTAACCTTAGCAGATGTATTCACAACAATATGAGGGGTTACACATATTTCAGAAAACCCATAGACACATAGCATATGTTGTCTAATTGTCCATTTAAAGTCTGTTGGATGTCCAAAGCACCAGCCACTCTTTCCGACAGGGCATTAATAGTAGTAGCCTGTTGCACTCCCTGGGAAATAGCCAATCCAGCTGCAGTTGCTGCAACAGCCAAAGTTGCAATGGCAGCAATTACAGCAGCAGTTATGCCAAGGTCCTGCCTGCTGCGATGGAGTTGCAAGGGAAATTCTGCTGCATTCTGTTCCAGCGGCATCATGACAAAGGCAGGAATTCTCACCACCACAGCATGTGTGACATTAGGACTCCAGCAATTACTTAGGCTGCAATTCAAAGCTGAACAGTTTAACTCCTCCCCTCCCACACCCGAGCCATTCCAGAAAATAAAGAAAAAAATTGGTATTGTTGAATCCTGCAGTAACGTTTCGAGCAAAGCTTAGGGAATTACGTAAATTCATGGTGACATTTATGCTTTGCACATCATATTTAACTTATTAGCTGTAGTTCCAATAGTCCCATCAGAGGCAAAGACAGCAGGAAACACAGAGCTTTCAATACTTACTGGCAACAAAACTGGAACCAGGCTCCATGAAGGCTCTGTGTAGACCCAAGTGCTATGGACCATCAGCACCATCAGAATCATGAGGTTCTTCATGTTGAGATTTCTGTGTCTGTTCCACAGGCCGAACACACCATTCTGGTATCCAGATTGGTTTCTCAGCACCTGGAGGATATACACAAACTGTCCCCCTCACCCTAGCCAATAGTGGGGCCGGGGACTGCCATGTGCCTGTGGAAAGATCCTTCCACCTGACCAGAACCTTAGAGGGAGAGGGGCCCAAAAAATGCCGTTGAGCAGCAGTACACCCATGAACATCCACAAACAAAAAATTTAAAATAAATAAAGTAATGGAAAGGAGTAATTGTGGTCCCTGTACATCCCTGTACATCTCACCTTCTTTTGTTTTTTGCAAATAAGTCTTTAAATGTTTATGCGCTCGTTCAATTATCACTTGTCCTTGAGGGTTATAGGGAATGCCATTTTTATGAATTGTATTCCATTGTGAACAAAATTTCTGAAAACTTTGGCTGTCATAAGCTGGCCCATTATCTGTTTTAATACACTGTGGAACTCCCATATAAGAGAAAGCAGCCAAAAGATGTTTAATTACATCTTGTGCATGCTCCCCTTGTGAAGGGTGGCTACTATATAATGAGAATACGTGTCCACAGACACATGTACATATGATAAAGTTCCAAAACTTGAAATATGCGTGACATCCATTTGCCAGATATTTTTGGGACGTAGGCCACGAGGATTAACACCTAATGATGGTACATGCATAAAAGGAGCACAAGTGGCACAAGTAGATCAAAGGTGGTGACTACACAAGTGAAATGAGACAATTTTTAAGGCCTCAGTGCGAGTACAGCCAGTATGATGCTGTAAAGTTTGCACATTGAGATGGAATTTCTGATGTAATTGAAATGCCTGATCAAAGGTGGTGACTACACAAGTGAAATGAGTAGCTACATCTGCAGCGGCATTGCCTTCTGCAAGTGTCCCTGGAAGACCAGAGTGCCCTCGAATATGGACCACAAGCAGAGGATGTTTTCTAGACCAAATTAACCTTTGAATGGTCTGTAATTGAGAATGTACTACACACTGCTTTCCAATGTATGGAGTGGTTTCAATACTATGCATCATTTTGACCACATAGCGACTATCAGTATAGACATTTATAGGTTCTAAAGAGTAAACTTGCAAAGACAATTGTAAAGCAGTAATCTCAGCTTGTTGTGCAAACATGGAGGGCACTGCCACCCACGTTACCTCATCCCCACTGATGGCTACAGCAAAACCTCCTTTAGATGCATCAGTAAAAATTAAATGAGCACCCTTAATAGGTTCCTGTTTTACCATATGGGGAAAAATAAAACTACACACTTTAAAGCTTTCTATAAGTTTATGTTTTGGATAATGATTATCTATATAGCCTGTGAAAGTACACAAGAAAAGGCACCAAGCTTCATGTTCTCTTTGCAAATAAGTTAACATTTCTTGTGTATAAGGGAGTACAATGTACTCAGGAGACTTTCCTAACAAGGATTCCCCCATATATTTAGCTTTCCATAGGAGATGAATTACTAATTCATAATATGCATTCAAAGTTTTAGATGGGGATGCAGATAAATGCACCCAAAATATGGGCCCTGTTTGCCAAAATACTCCTGTAGGTGAAAATTCAGAGGGAAGAATTAGCAATAAAAGGGTTTGGTATAATCTATTTGTTGCACTTGGAGTTCTTTTAGTGCTTGTTCTACCTTTCTTAAAGTGGCCTTGGCTTCCGCTGATAGGGTCCTTAAGGAAGTCGGAGAAGAATCTCCTTTTAAAACATCATAGAGAGGCTTAAGTTCTCCGGTGGGTATTTGAAATGAGGGGTGGAGCCATTGAATTTTCCCTGAAAACCTCTGCCAATGATGCAGTGTCTCTAATTCTGCAATATAAAATAGTAATTTTTGTGGAAATATCCCTACAGAATTTATAGTATATCCTAAATATTGATAAGGAGCCATATTTTGTACCTTTTCTGGGGCAATCACTAATCCTGCAGCTGCAAGTGCTTGTTGCAAATCTGCATAAACTTGTAATACACAGTCTTGGGTGGATGCTGCCAGCAATATATCATCCATATAATGTATAATATATACATATGCAAACTTTGCTCTCATGGGTTGTATGGCTTCTGCAACATACATTTGACACATAGTGGGGCTATTAGCCATTCCTTGAGGTAAAACAACCCAATGATACCGCTTATATGGTTCTTTATAATTAATAGAAAGAACAGAAAATGCAAAACGCTGGCAATCTTGCTGAGCCAAAGGAATAGTAAAAAAAAAGCAATCTTTCAAATCTAGCACTATCATATGCCAATCTTTGGGAATAGCAACTGGCCTGGGAAGGCCTGGCTGGAGAGCCCCCATTACCTGCATAGTGGCATTTACTGCATGTAAATCTTGTAAAAGTCTCCATTTTCTGGACCTTTTCTTGATAACAAAAATAGGAGTATTCCAGGGGGATGTGGAAGGGACAATATGCCCTGCCAACAACTGTTCCTGAACTAACTCATGGGTGGCCCTCAATTTTTCTGGTGGTAAGGGCCACTCATCTACCCACACAGGCTCATCAGATAACCAAGTAATTGGTGTGGGAGAAGGCCGCACACCAGTGACCCATACTAAAAATGCCCTAAGCCTCTCCGATCTCCAGGTAGTCTGGTGACCTCATTGGCGGCAGTAAGAGCAGCAGCACAACCCTGCTCTGCCTTTCCCAGCCCTTTTCCTGGTGTCCATCCCATATCCATCATATGTTATTAACGAATGGATTTTCTCCCTTTAGAGCTTGAGTAGTGAGAACCGCTCCCATAGTTTTTAACACATCTCTTCCCCACAGGTTAGTAGGCAAACCTAATACAACATAAGGTTGAAAATGTCCTTCATGCCCCTTCTGATCACTCCACTTCAATATGCAGGTACTTTTCTGTGGTCTGATCTGTCCTATGCCCTGTAACACTGCTGTAGAATCCTCCAGAGGCCATCGTGCAGGCCAATATTCTTTGGATATAACAGATATATCTGCCCCAGTATCAAGAATCCCCATAAAAGATTTACCTTGAATTTTTAATTCTAATTTAGGCCTAGAGTCTAGGTGGGCTACCCAGAACACTTGAGGAGTACCAGTGGACCCAAAACCTCTCTTTCCCCGGGCTGCACATAAACTTCTGTTTGTTGTAGAAACAATAGGAAGCAGAAGTAGCTGAGCTATATGCTCCCCTTGTGGGATCACTAAGACCCCCTGTGTTGCCTCTGCCATGATTTTTATCTCTCCCTCATAGTCATTATCTATCACTCCAGGCAAAATCCTTATGCCCTTCATATACGCACTACTCCTACCCAAAGGCAGTCTCTTAGATCCTTTTGGTAAGGGGCCATAAACTCCAGCGGGTAGTGCTTGAGGTCCCTTTTGAGGGGTTAAGATTGCTCTGGCGGCAGAACTGAGGTCCAGTCCTGCACTTCCCGGTGTTCCTCGACTGAGTTGGTCAATTGAAAGGGGTTATTTTGTGGAATGAAACTGAGGTGATCACTGCCTGGGATTACTGCTTGGGTCTGCATAGCTCCATACACTTTGGCTTTCGGGGCCCGGAGTGGGCCCCATCCCCCGTTTTCTGAAGACAGTGGGTTACCCTGTGTGTCAAACTTAGATCTACATTCACTACTCCAGTGCCGACCCTTTTTACATTTGGGACATGTTCCAGGTGACTGGTTTGGATTGTTTCGTGGGCAATCGCGTTTCAAATGGCCTTCCTGCCCACACTGGAAACATCCTTTAGGTCGAGCACCTCAGCCATTCATGCCTTGCAAGCCATGTCTTATGGCAGCAGCTAAAACTTGTCCAGTAATATGATTACTATCTATGTCTTTGCAGACACGAAGCATGTCATTCAAACTCTTGCCTTTGCTCCCTCTTAATGCTTCTTTGCAATACTTATTTTCATTCTCATATGCCAACTGTTTAACTACCGGCATAGCCTGATCAGAATCTCCAAAGATCTTTCCTGCCAATTGTAAAAGCTGTGACACAAAATCTGCATAGGGTTCTGAAGGACCTTGCAAGACCTTTGAAATTTGTTCTACTGCAGCAAGGTTTGGCAAAGATTTCCAGGCTCGGACCGCTGCATTAGCTATTTGAGCATATGTGCCAGGGTCATACAATATTTGCTGTTGAATATCGGCATATTGCCCTGCACCTGCCAGCATGTCATAATTCCTCTGGGGTTGACCTGCCTGCACATTAATGCGCGCCAGCTCTAAGCATCTTTCGTGATTCTCACTTTTCCACAAAGGTAACCTCCTCCAGACAGGGCAGCATGGCATAATTGCTGCCAATTGCTAGGTGTTAAATTACTAGCTGAAAAGGACTCAAAAAATGTCACAGTGAATGGAGCCTGCGGACCATAGCTGCTCATTGCTTCTTTTAATTGTTTCATTTCTTTAAATGTCAAAGGTACATGATTCATGACGGCTTGTCCGGCAGCATTAACAGTTTCGGAAACGGGATAAGCCTCCACAGTATCCTGCCAGATAACTTTCCTCCATTTCCCTTCTTCCTTATCACCCTGATTGTCCCTGTCCAACCAATATGGATTATGAGGAGGTGGATGACAGCAGATTGGAGCCAAAGGCTCTTTGTGTTTTACTTTCGTTTTCTGCAGCCGCCATTGTAATTCTTCAATCTCTCTCTCTCTAACTGCTCCTCCTCATCCAACAACTCATATATAGACTCAAGGTCACTCTCATCATCCCGAACTGCCAGTTTCTTGTGGGGTTTCATAGCCTTCTCTTCCTCTTTTTCCCCTTTTAAAGATTCATTAGTTTCAGCTTCCTGGGCAGTGGCGAAAGCCTGCTCACATTCTGCTAATTGTTCCTTCACTTTCACCTTGTCAGTTAATAGTGCATCCTTTACCAGCCTCCAAAGAGAAAAGGCTGTAGTAGGAAAGTTCTCTGGTTCCTTATCCTGCAATACCTTCTGTAGATCAGGTTTCACCTGTTCCCAGTCAGGGGTATTCAACCCTCCTCCTGTCAGAAACCATGGACTGGCTTCAGCTATAGTGTCCACAAATGTGAGTGCGGTACTAGACTTAATACCTGTTCCTTGTTTCTGCAATAACTCTCTCAACTCAGTGGCCAACTGAGCCTTAGCTGTGGAATTTCCCATGGTACGTACTCTATTTTACTCTGTTGCATCCAATCCTCCCCCTTCCTTTGTGAAGGTGAGCCTCGTACGCTTACCCCTTCTTTCCAAGTCTCAATGGAACCTCCACTTGCCACAACCTGCACAGCCGGGAACCGAGAACTGAAGAGGGATGCCGAGGTTAAACAGCACTCTGGACACACCGTGGTTTGTCATTCAAAGAGAGCTCCTTTATTGACTAACCATCAGCCTTATATACCCTACTACTTTCTACTTTCCATGAGATCAGGATATGGTCTTCAGGTTCCCATCTGTGTCCCAGCAGCCCAGCCAAACAGGAAGACCGCAAGCAGAGAGCTGATCCTTGAGACAATGTTCTAGCAATAGCTATATTGTAAACATCCTGTGACTTACTGACCACAGGAAAAGAGAAAGGACAAAAGGGCACCTTAGGGCAACTTAGGGCAAACAGCCTATGCACAAGGCCTGTTCAGCGCCTGCTGCCAACACCCAGGGACACTCTCCTGATGAGCAGCTGGGGTCCCCGTCCTGTTTCAACACCCATGTGCGTGAACACCACTGGAGATCATTTCAGTGGGTTTCCTCAGCTTTTCTGTATTAGTGAGAGGTGAGAGGGTCATCAAGGGCCTGTGTCATTCAGAGCTTGTGCTGAATCATGGGACAACATGTACTTTTCTTTCCCTGATAGTGAAGGGCAGTACCACATACAACACTCAGCCTTGAGTGTTGTTCATATTGTTGTTTGTATGGAAATGTATGCTAATCACACATGCAGAATCTCCTGAAAATACCTGTTTCCTGCCCTCTGGAGAACCTGTTATCAGGCCAAATTGCCTGATATTGACCAGAAAATTAATGAATTATTGCGACTCAACACCCACTCTGTCATTCCAATATTCTTACCAATGTAGATGTTCACAATCCAACCAAATTCTAAAACATGATCTCCTGGTTGCTCTTCAGTTCCTGTATTTAGTGACTTGTAGTGAAACATGTCTCCACCCAGCACTGTGGTTTCCGCCAAACTCACTCCTATCACTGAGTATCACATCTAATTTCCAGATGCCATCTCTCCTTTTAAGACTTTATCTACAAATGGAACATTGGTTGGGTTTAAATGCAGGAAACCCATTGCCTGATAGAGATTCCATGAACAAGTGTGGATGAGTTTCTTTCATGTGTTATTAAGGGTGATAGAGAAAATGTATTCTGTCTTTCAAATCGGTGACTGCCACATTGATTTATGGAAAAAATATATATCTTATCTATTTTTCATTTCTCTAATTATGTTATTCATATGGTTTCCATATCTTGACTGCCCAAAATTATCTTGTCAATTAATATGGATATGTCTTAGGATGTCGAGTGACACATATGAGCTCCATTCCCACAAGTGGTTAAGAGAGATCACTTAGTTTGACTTCTCATTTTTGATCCAACCTTATACTGATTTCCACAGTGGCCATGGTAGATAGATTCCATGACCACCATGAAAAGAGGGGATTCATGTCCACTGCATCCTCACCTACATTGTTGAAGTTATTTTTGAAATGTTTGCATTTTCAATGGGTGAGGATGGAATCTCATGAGGATTTGACATGTTCTTTCTCCATCAGTATAATTTTGATCTCTTTTCATAAACTGTTTGAATAATGCATTATTTTTAATATCTTCTGCTCAGACTTGAGTGGACTGAGCACTTGGATGTTTGTGATTTTTTTTCTCCGTGTATTATGGACATGATTTCCAGGTGAAATGAGTAGGAATCAGACATTCCCCACATCTAGAGGCCATATCTCCATGGCTTCCTGACCATTCAGAGACTTTGTGACTACAGCGTCCTGTGCAGCAGCTCTGAATCACACTTCTGGGCTCTGGACATCCATCCAGGATGCTACTGCCTGAGTGCATACATCACAACGGGATTCACATAATATTCAAGTTATTTCAGACCTGCAGGTCAGAAATCATATTTGAATTTTTCCCATAGAATGAGAAATAAAGTCCCATTTTGTTTTGAAGCACAGGGATTGAACGTGTACATCATTATTCTGTCTTGATGTTTAATTATTCAAGTCATATGGAGAATGTGTGACAAGTATGTAGAACTGACATTCTAGTTCTTTAAGGGAAGAACATTGCAATCAAGGATCTGACTGGGAAAGATGACTCATCCAAATATGGGGCTGTCACTGTTCCTGGATAACAAAGTCATTCTTCAATGACAGCATCCTGAGAGCAAAGGTTCAGAGAATCAGAGATAAAGATAATAGAACATGTTGTCTCAGGAGGTCTTGTGTACTCTATGCCTTATGCCAAGCAAGATTATTACAAAGGACAGCATCTCTTAGGCTCTTTTCAAATGGGACAGAATCAGCAGAAACTGTCACACAATGGAATGATGTCAATGGGAGCAACTGAACAGCATTGCGCAAGGGTAACACAGGATTTCTAATGATAATTACAGACTGAGCACACAGTGGCCTTAGGACTGACAACCATTTACCTGTACACAGAGATTATTGGCTCTCCAGAAGCTGGACTTTGACTCCTTGGATGCACTGGCTCCAGCCCCAGACTGACTTTGCTTTGTCTCCTCCTGGGCAAAGATACAGAATTAATGTTCTCTTAGTCTTCCATTTGGGGTCTCAGAAAAAGTCATGGGTAGGTATGGCTCCCAACAGGCTTGCAACCCTAACAGCATAAAGAGAAGAATGTTGGCTGAACACCAGCATTAATTTTCTGCTTCCTGACTGTATATCTATCATGTGACCAACATTGTTCCCCACCGTAATATCCTGTATCCATTTGAATTTTAAACCTCTGTCTACCATGACTCCTTTAAATTGCCTATTGTTCCAGGAACACAAAACATTTAATAATATTCTGCCCTCTCTTTTCTGAGGAATTCTTTGAAAAGTTCTCTTCTTTGGTTTGATAGTGAAGAAAACTATTTTAATACTTTTATCTAAAATGCTTCAAGCAAATGAATACACAGATCTCAATTACAATTTTAATTCTATCAGGAAACATTTTTCTTATTGTCTATAGAGTTTTAAAAAATGTTTTCTGTAGCATGAATCTTAAAAAGTTATTATTAATAAAATCAAACCTGAGGCCAGTTCCTCATTTGTTCTTGTTTCCTCAGATTGGAAGCTTCTGAGTCCTCATCCAGAATGGGTCTCATCTGAACTGCTACTCGAAAGCCTGAATGCTTAACCAGCCAAATGCTCTAGTTTCTGGTCCTCATGCCTTATATACCTTTCTGCTTTCTACCACCACTCCCTGGGAGTAAACGCTCACTTTTTGGGATTAAAGGCATGTGTCACCATGCCTGGCTGTTTCCAATGTGGCCTTGAACTCACAGAGATCCAGAGGGATTTCTACCTCTGGAATGCTAGGATTAAAGGTCTGAGTGCCACCATTTTCTAGCCTTTGCATCTGGTGGCTGTTCTGTCTCTGACCCCATATAAGTTTATTAGGGTACACAATATTTTGGGGAACACAATACCATCACAGTTTTCTTTGTACTTTTCTAAAGCATTCCATTCTGACTTAACTATTCATGGTGAATCTACCCATAGCTGTTACAAGGACAACTTTGTCAGGATCTATTGAGTTTATATCAATGGGGGAATGGAGAGGAAGTTGTCACCATCACTCAAGTTACCAGCACGATCCCTGTCTGTTGGTTGGCAGGATATATGTTAAGGTGCTGTCACTAGTGATGTGCTGTAATATGACAGTGACCATGTGACTTTCAAATTCCTGTGAAACAGTACATTGACATTTAACCCTGCAAGCACGATTTGTGTTTTTTAAGAAAAGGTAGGTTTTCTATTTTGAACATGAATCATTTTATGTAGAGTTAGAGTGAGGTGGACATTAGAAAATCTCTGACAAGAAACTTTAAATGACAGAAACAGGAAGAGTTGTGGAAGAAAATATGTTATCACTGGGTGATGCCACTTATACAACAGAAGGCAAAGGTACTGACTTCACTACCCTTAATTCTTTCAGATGCACATGTCTGTGTTCCATTGCTTTGTATTGGATAACTGACTTTCTGGATAGTTTAAATCAATTTCTAAATATTTCTATAGAAATTTGACATTTTCTTTATAGATTCATACCCCCCAATTTAAAACTAACAGTTGTATTGATTTGATGACAATTATTCCTGTGTACTATGGGCAGGCTTGATTTGGAATAGCACTACATTTGGTTTGCCTCCAGTGGGTAAGCACTAATTTTCATCTGGTTATATTATGTTTATTGGAAATGTAGTATTTTTTACAATGGTTTATAAAAAAGAAAAATATGGTGTGCCGTTCAAAATGTAAAGAAAAAATGTTTGCATGCATAAAATATTGAATATAAGCTCTGATTCTCAATGATTTGTCCCCAAATCTGCTTTGAATGGTGTCCATATGTGAGTGAATCAGTGAGTTTGTGTGTGTGTGTGTGTGTGTTTGAAAGTATGTCCTAATGTAGATGGACATATGTACATAAAGAGGTTTTAATATTAATTTTGATTTAGTGGTCTTTCAGTTATAATTTCAGATGCCCATGACAATTCCATTTGAGAAGGGGTAGTTTAATTTTTCAAAAAGCATTAGAGCTTCCATTTTAGGGAATTTTATTCCCAATGCATTTTGCCCACACACATTGAATTACATCACACATAGAATAGAAGTTGGTATGAACCTCAAAGAGCAATTAGGAACAGGAGTAATTTTATGGTAGTTCACCCTTGGAGGACAAAATAATAAAGTAATAATTACCTGCAACACATGTTCTAGTCTGTTTCTATGGTTCTGATAAACACATTGATTTCCATAGTAGCAGTAAATATTTGTAGTCCCAACAGCCATGAACGAGCATTCCCCTCGATTTGTTTTATCCATTTTGGCACTTCTGATGGGTGTCAAAAAAATCTAAGTATCATTTTTATTTGGAATTCCCTGAAGACTAAGGATGCTGAACCATTTTTAAATGTGTCTCATCCATATGTGTTTCTTCTTTTGAGAATACACCATTTAGCTCCATAGCACATTTTACTTGGACTATTTCTTGTCTTGATATCTAGTTTTTTGAGTTCTTTACAAATTTATATTGACCATTTATCAGATTTGTATTAGGTAAACATATTTTTCCATTGTGGAGCCCACTTCTTTGTGTTAAGGATGGTATCTGTTGAAAAACAAAATCCTTTTCTGTTTCATAAAGCCCCATATATTCATGGTAATTAATTCTCCTGTTCATAAAGTCTTTTTCCATTCTAATGTGATCAAGACTCTCCCTCACTTTCTTTTTTATCATATTCAGTCCAACTGGTCATAGGTTGAGATCCTTATTCTATTGAAAGTTAAGTTTTGTGCAAGGTGACTAATATTAATCTATTTACCTTCTACAATGAGTCATTGAGTTGGAAAAACACCACTTGTTGAAGATGCTCTCTTTTTTTCTCATGTGCATATCTGGCTTCTTTATCAAAAATCAGGTTTCCATGGGTGTGTGGATGTAGATGATTTTCTATACAGTCTTACTAAATAAGAAACACAGAGCCAAATACAGAGTTAATAGCCAAAGAGATCAGAGCAAGAGCCACGACTAACTTTAGCTTACCACCAGCAGTAGCTTCCCCAGAGAGAGAGAGCTATTCCTGCCTGACTTGTGCTTTTATTGCCTTTCTGTTCTACCTTCTCATTGGCTCTAAATCCAACCACATGACTTTCTTATCACTGCCTGTCTATACAGACATCCAGGTCTCTGTGGATAATACTAGGATTAAAAGCTCTTGTGACCATGCTTGGCTATGTCCTTGACCACACCCATACTCTGCCTGCTATGTGATTGGATTCTTGACACACCCATACTCTGCCTGCTATGTGATTGGATTAAGGGCCTCTGCTACCACTGCCTGACTCTGCTTATAGCTCACTTTAACCTCTGATCTCCAGGAAATTTTATTTATTAGTATGCAAATAAAATCACATTTCAGCACAATTAAAATATCACCACATTTCCACCTATTATTCTCATGAAAAGAAAAAAGAGAAAAAAAAGGTATAACTAATATAAGAAAAACTCTACACAATAAGTACAATAACTACATTAAATATATATAAGCAATGAATACGTCAACAATGTCTACTCAATTTGCATTTGACAGACTCAGAAAATTTATTCCATTATCTATCCTATCTTTGTAAGTCCAATATGGACCTAATTTACTTTCTCTCCTATATTGTATTACTAACAGAGAACTATCTTATAATGTCTTTCAAATTTATACACTTATACCTCTTTAGTGAGTTTCTTTTCTGAAATTCTTAACAAGGAAAACTATAACTATAAATACCTAATCTTTAACTATAACTATAATTATCTAATCTTAAACTACCTCAGAGACACAAGAAGGAAATAATATTACCTAAAAAAAAATAAAAACAGGAAGTGCACACAAGTGACTTCCAAAAAAATGTGAGTTGACAGAAACAGCCAACTGCCTGGACAGTTACCTGAGGTTTCTCTGCAGCATTGGGTCATCATCTTCCTCCGATAGGCTTAGCATATCTTACAGAATCATTTGTGAAGTAGGATGTACACAAGGCCAACAGTTCGATCTCACATTTGGTGAGAGTAGTCCATGTACCAGAAACACCTGAATTCCACTAATGCCATGTCATGATTCAGGATTTTAAATTCTGGAAATTGTTGGTTTTGTTTTTTGTTTTAATTCTGCTGTAAATTCTTCTTGGTTTGTGTGTGTGACTTCATCTCAGCATTCCGTTTTCCACATCCTTTTCTTCTCAGCTTATGGGAGGCTTCAACTCTTTTATTAAATGCCAGTCTACCATTGAAAGGTTAGACTCTGTCAGCTTAGTTACTGTTTCAAGAATAACTGTTTTAGCTACTGTTCCACTGCACACCAGAAACCATCAGTCCACTGCATGTTCAGCTGCCTTCAAAGAAGAGAGCACTGTACCTTTTCTGGATTGCAAAGGCCATTTCAGGGATGGTGCCATTTTATACTGGCCTCAGAGGATGCCTGTTGCTAAAGCCACAACCACACTTGTCTTGGCAAGAATCGGTAGTCCTTTGTTTCATGTCCTGTCTGTCCATTTTGTCCTGTTTGTCAGTCGATTCAAGGATACTTTGTTTTTCAGTGGCTAAGTTTTGCCACAATGAAAGTTAACTCCATATGCAGTTTCTTCAATGCCCATATATTCTCAGAAGTAGATTGCTGAGCCGGGCATTGGTGGTGCACGCTTTTAATCCCAGCACTCAGGAGGCAGAGGCAGGCGGATCTCTGTGAGTTCGAGGCC